>JASDQU010506770.1:52019-70986 GCA_032191745.1 Picea mariana
AAATTACCAAGAATAAACCAAACCATTCACCAAAATACTGAGCACAAGAATGTAGACAAAACCCTTGAGGTAAGGTAACACCATATATTAATCCTTAAGGAAGGATAACACTCAAGAAATGCTTGATACATTCACAATATTATTCACTATGCTCTATTACATTTCTTACACTTCTTTATATAGCTCTCTCTATCTCCTAGGAACCTTCTAGAGAGTCTTCTCACATTTATTACATCTAACTACCACAGTGAGCCTTTATTAATATAGTGGACCTAGTCCACCTTACATTGAATGACCACATTCTCATATATTAAATAATTTCCACTAATAATACATAACCACATTCCCATTGGGTACCCCATAGTACATCCCTAGGTATACTACAAATAGGGAACCCATCTAGATTCTATCCCGACAACCATTGCTGGTTGGTTTTACCTATTGTGGCATGGTCCACCGATGAGGTTGAATGAGGCATGGTTGTGAAACGGAAGATGTAGATGAAGACTATCTAAATATAGGTCTAATCTAATTCTAATCTAACCTATCCTAGCTAGGAGAAAACTATAGTAAAAAAATGAGTTGTAATGAAACTAAACTATGCATAAACCCCAATCAAATAGTTGTCATGAATGTACATAGTTAGAAACACATGCATACAAGTTAATAACTAGAATAATTTAAGTCAAATTTTTGCATACATTCACAACTCATTCGCTCGGGACATGTAATATAAGAAAGAATGACAAAAATACAAGAAGACATATAGTGCATCAGAATAGTCCATAAACAAACATGCTCTTACAACCCATGTGAACAACAAACATTCTGATTGAAATAGTTCGTAGCAAAACATCAACACATGCAAGTCCTTCTCTCAGTCAAAGATTGGCCCTAAGGGCTTCTCCGTATTAACAGTTTCAGCAATAGTACATGAAAAATCTTAGTAAAACTATCCAATTTTAGTTAAATTGTATTCCCAAAGTAGTTCAAAGGTGTACAATGTTTGAAGAGCCAAAATCCCTTTCTTTGGGTTCTATTATAGTATTTGTTCAATAAGACCTTGACCTTTCATCTACCTCGGTGATGTTTTTTATTCCAGTGTTTGTCCTCATCCTCTTTGTAATGATGAGGAATAAGGATAATGGTTACATTTCGAATTTGTATCCTAGTTCTAGTGAGTCAACATGGATTTAGTATGTATGTTTCTTACGCATCATGAAGACTGGCTTTGGGTGTAGGGGCATCTTCGTCATCCTAAGTTTGACAATCTATCATCATGGAGTTACTAGATCCCTACTTCATACATTATCCTAATACTTTCTTTGTTTCTCCTCCATCACTACCACATCTTTCATTATTTATCCTTTATCCTCTTTAGTTGTAGATTTCATTATGAGAATGCTAAACGTGATCCTCCTTCACTCGGTACCTAAAAACATTCGACATACAATAGATGAAAATAACTTCAAATAAACTATCAAAAATAATCATTTGAATGCAAATAAATGAGGTATTAACTTATTGGAATATCAATTAAACTTCCCTATATTCAATTCATGCTGCTTCTGCTCATAATTTGATGGGTTGTGTTTTCCAGGGCTGCCAACAAGGTACTAGATATTCATATTCAAAAATGAGGGAAATAAGTTAGGAATTTCTCAAAACATATAACTACAAAGTTGTATATGTCAGAAATACCTTTACAATTATATAACAAACACACAAAACAGACATCTGAGTCAAAATTTATGACCATTTTATGAAAGTTATTTTTCTTGTGTTCGGAGGAGTTGCTGACAAATCCTCTGACCTACTCGGAGGAGTTGATGAAAAATCCTCTTAACTGAAATAAGTGTACCATGTTTTAGTAATTTCTCAAATCACATAAGCAAAAAGTTATAGTGCTATGAAATACCTTTCCAACGATATAAATAAGTCACAAACCAAACACACGAGTCAAAATTTAGGGTCAATTTACAAGAGGAAGTTCTCTTTTGCTTGGAGGAGTTGATGAAAACTCCTCTGACCTACTCAGAGACTTTCTTAACTTCTATGAACTTGCTCGGAGGATTTATTAACAACTTCTTTGAACTTGCTCAGAGGCTTTTTTAACAACTTCCCAAATGTTCTCATAGGCTTTGAAGGAAACTCCTCCAAGTAGCTCGAAAGAGTTGAAGGGAACTCCTTCGAGTAGCTCGGAAGAGTTGAAGAGAACTCCTCCTTCTCGGGAAAGAAAAAATTGGAAAAATTCTAAGTGTCAAACTAGAAAGAGACAATGAGAGCTTGAGTTCAAAGCTCATAACTTCCTCATACGATGCCCGATTTTGGTGTTGATTTTTGCAAAAAAGGAGAGCATAGATAAACATTTATATCAAGATAATTGAACTTGATGTTCTATCATTTGAGTGGATCCATTTCTAATGATGGCCATGACTATCGAGGCTTGCGTGGAGGGAAATCCTAGATGGTCATTTGGGAAATTTCAGACCTCTAATTTTGATTTTGTCAGTTGCATTGGAATCGTAATGGCGGGAATCAAAAAATTAACTTCTTTTAGGGATGAAAAAATCACTTTGACGAACACCAAAAAATTGTGCCCTAAGACATTTTTTAATGAAAGTTATGGTCCTTCATTCTTTATTTCTTCATACAAATTTAATTTCATCAGTTGATAGGTCATCTATGATGTACATAATCTTGATCCATCCATTAGTACTGAGTTTATGAATTAATAGATCAAAGTTATAAATCCTCCAAACTTGTCAACTGACGTCTAGTGCGCTTAGCACTGTCTAGGAGATGAAAGGACCAAATTTCTTCCAAAGTGAATTCTAGAACCAACAAAAGACCTGTAGGTGTTTTGATTAACCATATGATGCTAGGTGAGGCTTCCACAATGAAAATTTAGTTTTAACATCAAGAAACGAAAAACAAAGTAGTTAGTATCATGTGCGTGAAGAAAGCCACCGGGAACACTAAAAATTGATTGTGATTGTGATATGAAGCAAATCAGTTGAGATAGGAAATTAATGACCAACTTTATAGATAGGAGTGGAGAGTTTAATCATTGGAAATGTAAGGAGATCGAATGATGAATGCAACAAGAAGGGATCTGAGTTGGGAGGGGGATGAGATAAGCCTCAAGGCGAAAGTGGG
Organism: Picea mariana; assembly: GCA_032191745.1. Taxonomy (NCBI): domain Eukaryota; kingdom Viridiplantae; phylum Streptophyta; class Pinopsida; order Pinales; family Pinaceae; genus Picea; species Picea mariana. The sequence continues at coordinate 55,179 of JASDQU010506770.1, forward strand.
ATACGCTAACATGATTATCATTTGCGAGAGGAAGTGGATTGTCATTGATTTTATAGACAATGATGAGGGGTATACATAATTTCTTTGATTCATTTTTGAAATGAGAGGGAAACTTGTCAACAAGTAGCATGTCGGGAAGAAAAGGTGAACATCACCAATAAGCAATGTAATGAAGAAAAAGGGAGAGAGATTAATTGTTATGTGATGCAACGGCGTGAGTAGAAGTGAGCTAGATGGTGAAAGGTGTGCACGCGATAATAATGTGACCAATATCAGTGATATGATATTGACTATGCGAATTTTTTTGACGATGAATATGTGACTCAGTGAAACTTGGCAGAAGCGCGATAGCGTCTTATCCAAGTTCAAAGGGAGGTAGATGATGAACTGATGAGAAAACCAATGGCATGTAAATGAAAGGGTGGAATAAGAATGCTCGTATTAGAATGATATGTATCAGTGCAGGAAGATGGAACTCACCAAAGTGTGAATCACCAAATATAAGTGATCCGTGGAGTAACCGGAAGTGGTAAAGCGAGCTAGGGTGAGGAGAACTTGGGCATAGCTATTTGCACAAGAGAGAGAGAGAGAGAGAGGGTTATGATTGGAAGAATTAAAAGGGGGGGGATTTCTTGTCTTGGATAGATGCTAAGAAAAGAAAATTGGGAGGATGTTGTGGGGGAAAAGAAAATGGCGACGCATTGGGTGAATCCATAATATTTTCTAGTCTTTCCTAACTGATAAGCAGAAAATATAAAGGGTAACGAAAATTTACTTTTAAGTTCAAAAAAATTTGGGAATAATTCAAAACAATTACCTGAATGATTCCATCGTGGTGGGATCACTAGTGATTCTTGCATATCAGCTAGAAAATATCGTCTATTGTAAATGGAGGATGAATTATGATAAAGTTTATTTCCTTAAACTATTTCGACGATCTGGGTTGGTATCTCCATCTTGGGGTTGATAGAGTTTGGGATAAATAAATATTTTTTACCAGGTTCTTATATAGATATCTTGCAGGTGTTTCTCCACTTCCCATGAGCATCCATAGTCTCGGTGGAGTCACCATGATGTCACATACCTTTCTCCACTGACAACGAGCATCCATAGCTCTGACAGAGATATTTTCATGTCCCTGAATCTATTAAAAATTTCCTTTTCATTCCTTCCTAGCTTATTTAGTGCATGCTTTGGATTCGATGGATGGGGAAATTGATGGCCTTTTTATCCTGATAGGGGATCACTATTGTAGGTGAATCCACCTGCGGAAAAGTGGATTCCCTCTTGGTCTATAAACTCCTAAGGCCAAGACAGAAAAGTGTTGAACATGGACACTGACTTCCTTTTAGATCTAATCAAGATAATGAATGAAAGAGAAGGAGAAATATATTTACCTTATTATCGACATCTGTCCTCACAAAGTCTTGGCTGAGCTTCAATCTTGAGCTCCCTGATAGATCCTATGGGACAAACAAAGATACAATGCACTTCCTACTCTACTGATATTAGCTCAATCATAGATCCATGTACTGCAGACAAACTCATATGGAACAAGTACAAGTTTGAAAGAAACATGCCAAGCATTGATTATATTAATGAGAACAAGTAAAAGTACTTACAATCCTTTGAATGAAGGTGTAGCATCTTCTTCCAGTTCTCCTTGTCCAACCCCTTTTCTCAAGTAATCTACACTGATTTATTTGATGACATCTCACTCATGAGATCATAAGTTTGATGTAATTCCCAATCTCCATTGTTAATACCTTCTTATGAGATCATAAGTTAGGTATAATTCTCAATCTTCCTTGTCCCTTTCACCATGATAAGGCCTTCTTATATAACCTTGGAGAGGCTCAACCACTTGAGAGATATTTGGGATGAGTTGAGGATTCCTCTCCTTCATTTGAGGATCTCCCCTAAGATCATGCTTGGACCATATATTCGAATCCAACTACCTTCAAGAATTGAGGGATTCTTCCCTTATTTTCCTCAACAAACCCATAATTTTCTATAAAAAGGGGGTATTTCTCCCCCAAAAGGGTGCACAGGGCACTCAAGCACTCTCCCAAAGAGGCTTAGGTATCTCCATCACTCCCTAATAGTGGGTAGGGGAGCGCTCCTCTCCAAAATCCATTTTTTTGTGGTTTTCTCAATGTCAAAAGATTTGTACCCCCTGTCAAGTGACTTCTCTTCTTCCAAACCACCCTTTGAGGTGTCTTAAGTATCTTTATGATGTCATTAGAGGCATGACATATGCAAGATGACAGTATAATGTTTTTGAAACTTGCAACACTTATAGTCAATATGTGACACTAGCAGAAAGGATGTGACAGTTACAACACTCATAATGAAGACACTTGCGACACTATCGAAGTGAGTAATTTTGAGGTGTAACATATTTCCCCCCAAAGTACGAAGTTAGAAGACAATGATGACTGAAGTACTTTGTAGACTTTTTCAAGCAAGGGTATGGATGCAAAGAAACCAGAAAAATCTACACACAACCATCAAACAAATATTATGACATCTTTCAAACCCAAGGCAGGCATACCTATGCTTGAGTGATAAAGACTTTTTAGGTATGGCCACCATAAAATACATTGTGAATCCATAATTATATTGACAAAATGGTATAGCCACTGTAGATACAATGTGGATCTATACTCCTATGACCTGAAATGGTCATAGCCATGAAGAATACATAGTGGATCTACAAGATGACAAGACATAGCCACGACCAATACAAAGTGGATCTATAGAACAGTATATGTGTCATAGTTCAAGAGAACTCCTTCGCAACTTGGGAAAAGTATACATAAGAGTGAAAACTCAACCCAGGTTCTTCTTACCGATATCGATGTAGTACAAATCTAACCATGTGAATAGATTTCCTGATGTCGAACATGGAAGAAACCACTTGATTACCGGTCAATGAGGTAAACCGTTAACAAGTGCGAGGGAGATCACCATTGATGTCAATGATTCCCAAGGCACTCTATTACATTTTGACGAATGTGAATATATGAGATGAATTTGAACATCTGTGGAATTATTTGATCAGAGGTCAATGATGTAAACCCACTGTCAGACATGAGGAGGCCTGCCATTGAGGCATGTAGGTCCTAAGGTACTAGCTGGTTTCTAAGTATAGTTCCTGGATAATGTGTTGAAGTCGACAGGAATAGACTCGTCGAAGGAGAGCCTTGATGTATCCCCCAACAATGACACAAAACTAACACAAAGATGTAATTGGTAGATCAAATGAACATGGACTGACATGGGTATTGAAACAGGATATTTGTGATAGCTAACTCTCGAGGAAAATACTTTCATTGAACATTGAGGCACAACAACAGAAACTTGACATGGACCAAAACACAATAATGCAGTGGATACAGTGACTTTCGTCAGGTGACCCAAAGGAGTAAAAGAAACTCAGAGGATTGGCTCAGTGCAGAGGTTCAACAGATTTAAAATGTGTGCAAAGACAGAGTGTCGTGTTCAAGGGCGACCGTAAGAGTTACTGGTAGTGTTCTCAAAAAATAGTTTGGCTTGCTTCTTTCAATTTTTCCCCCATCCAAATAGACGAGTACCTCTTTTTAATTTTAATGAGCTTCAGGAGGGTAACACATGCTCAATATGACTCACCTTTAGTAAGTCCCTCTTCCTATTTTTAACGAACTAGAAGAAGTAAGGGTTCGGTCCTGTATGGGCCCTTCAATGTATGATTTTTTAACGAGTCTAGAGAAGGTAAACTCGATGGTTTTTCATATTTAGAGAGTCTGAAAACAACTTAAAGATGACTCCAATGTTGTCCTTTTTCATAATGTTAGTCTTGCAAGGCCAAAAAAGAGATAAATTATCACTCGAAATACGCCCTTTCAAACCTTTTAACGAGTGGGAAAGGAAGCAAGATCACTCGGCAATACTTTCATGTTTAGAGAGTCTGAAAAGAGCTCAAAGAAGACTCCGGGGGGTTCCTTTTTCGTGTAACCATGCGGGTCCGAAAAAGAGATAAAAGTTTACCCAGATGCATTCTCATGTATTTACAAGCACAAGAAAAAGCAAAGACTAAGCTCGGTATGCCCCCAGCTTGAAAGCTGGTGGCTTAACTCCATAATGATCATCAAAGGCTAGAGAAATGCCCCCCGAAGATTCAATTCATTCACCAACTTTGAGGTTGTCACCAATTTTTGTACTAGATGGAGAAAAAGGATACAGGTGGATGAAAAGAAGGTTTAAATATGAGACCTAATGAAAGACTCGACTCGACATCTACGAGATCTGGCGAAAAACTCAACCTAACAGGAGAGGTGACTGTTTCATTTTTCAATGAGCTTGACATGGGAAAATAACTATGCTCAAGGCTTCGGGTTTAATCCCCATATTTCTATTTCATTTTTTAACGAGCTTGCTACAGAAAGGAAAAACTATGCTCAAAGCTTATGTTTCATTTTTAAACGAGCTTGCCACAAAGAGGAGAAACCGTGCTCATGACCTCTGTTTCATTTTTTAACGAGCTTTCCATAGTGAAGAGAAATTGTGCTCGTGGACTCTTCTTGATCATGGCTTCCAAGAGAATAACGCTCTGGAAGGACACCATGTCAAGGGACAAAACTTGATCATGGCTTCCAAGAGATCTTCATTGGATGGAAGAAAGTCACTCTAGAAGGAACACATATCCAAGATCGGGACAGGGGTAAGGAGATCGTGCTCCAATAGCCCTACCGAAGAGATCATAATGTCAACTACCGAATCCAAGTCATCGGAAGTTGAAGTCATGGAAGACAATGCCACATAATTGATATGTGGCGGGGGCAATATTGTCATCATATAAGAACCATTCAGGGTGGTGATCCAATTAGGACCAACAAATGAAAGTTGATCAATAGTCACCATTCTTCCATCATGAGGGAAATATATCACATGAAAAAGAGTGAATACAATCGCTCTCATGGCATCGAAATAATCCCTCCCAAGGACTAAAGAGAAATCCAAGGGGTCTTAGACTACCATGACATCAATAAAGACAATTTTCCCTCCCAAAGTTACCAGAAACTAAGGAAGGGTCCCTAAAGGTGGACTAGTTATTATGTTAAAATCTAACAGATTATGTGTAACCGATGCAAGATCAGGACAACCTAAAGTTGCCAAGCAACAAAGGACAAAATACTAATAGATGCACCTTCATCTATCAGCGTTTGAGGAACTTCCCTACCACAAACTTGTATGGTAATATGGAAAGGAATGTGAGAGGGAAGACAAGGTCTAGTTAGTGCACCCCAATCAAAAAGGATGGCCTCATTGCTTGGAGGGGGTTTCGTAGGAGAATGAGGAATGCCCCCCAGCATGGTAGATTCTGTATCAATGAGAAAAATGTGGGCAGTATCGGGTTTACTCTCTATAGGGAGACTAGGATTGACTGATGATGGGATCAGATCGACCACGCAGACACTCTTCAGAGGAAGAGTGGGATTGGCCGATGATGGGATCAGATCAACCATATAGGAACCCTTCAAAGGAAGGGTGGGACTGACTGAGGAAGGGACTAGATCAACCACTTTGGCACTCGTCAAAGGAGGAGTGGGATCGACTGATGACAGAACTGGATTGACCACTTAGGTTCCATTCTCCAAGGGGAGAATGGGGTCAACGGGTGGAAATAGATAGACCGCTTTGGTGTCACTCTCTAATGGGAGAATGGGGTTGACTGAGGATGAAAAAAGATCGACTACTTGGGTTATACTCTTTTGATGAAGAGTAGGTCTGATCGATGACGAAACTGGATCAACTACTTGGGTTTGTGGTTCAATCAAGGAGGAAACTAGATTGACCACCGGATCAACCGGACTAACCGCGGATGGAACCAGATTGACCAGTCCATCAAATAACGATGGATTGGGGGAAAAATTATGATATCCTTTTGGAAGTTGAAGTTTTTCCAAACTAGAAGAAGCCTCATCCATGCGAGGACAAAGGTGAGAATAATGATCACCTTTGCATAACATGCAAGGGAATTTGACAGTTGTCTTCTTCTTACCAACCTTAACATCACTAGTTGATGGGGCATCACTAGAATGTCCCACTGAGGCTAGTGATGTGGAGGACCACATTTATAAGACCTTGGGAATACCAGGGTAATCCCTTATAAAGTGGTCACCCTTACAAAGACTACAAGGGAATTTGGGTTTTGGATTCTTTATTTTAATCTTGTTGACCTCATCAACACTCCCAGTACTATTAACAATAACTTGTTGCTTGGATCCAACATCTAATGTTGTTGGGGCCTTGGTATTTTTTGGGCTCTTCTTCTTCTTCTCTTTCCTTTTCCTCTTCTTCTGATCAACCTGGCTACTTGCTTTAGAGATTTCACTAGACAAAGAAGGAGAAAGGGAAGGAGACTTAATGGGCGAAGAAGGAGAAAAGTTGACGTGAGGTTGATGTGTGGGTGGTGTACTGACATGTAAATTATTAGGTGTAGTTGAAAAATTGGGAGGATTTGAGATCACTGGAGTGGGGAACAACCAAACGAGTAATCTGATGGTGAGTCCCGGAAGACTCAGTGTGGCAATGTACGGAGGACCAAAGTTTCCAAAATAAGGAAAGGTATAAGGTTCCCCAGGAGAAGGGGTTCCTCCATTGGCACTCTTAGGATTTGATGCCATTAACACTGTCTTGACCTAAGGTTCACTAAGTAACACAACCAACACACACTATGAATCTGAGAAGAAAGCAATCAAACAAAGACTTCCCACAATGAAACCACTAGTTGGTGATGAACTCCAACATTGTGAGATCAAAATAGGAAGAGGCAGGGATAGAGAGGGTGGATCAGTTATGTTGGAGGCCTTCTTAACATACTTATGCCTTGGTGAAAGCTTCAATGTGGTAATTGTGGATTTACCCTCCAAGGAGCCCGAGTGATTTTGACCCATGTCTTTTTCAAGTACAGTGAGACTTCCCTTCACTGTCACCTTGTGTAAAACCCTAACGATTATGGCTACTAAGGTCACCAATTCGTAGTCATCCCCTGGGTGGGTACAGTCGACAGTTTGATCCAAACGTATGGGCAGGATAACAAGTCGAAAATCAACTCGAGAGGCTCCCACACATAATCTTTGGTATACCCTCAAGTGACCCCCAATATACGATCTGACCTCTACAAACAGTTGAACCACGGAGGGGTAATATCCATAACTCACCCAAATGTGACCTCGTGTGTAACTTCTATGTGAGAGGGGGATCCTAGAAATCCTATACAACAATTCGATTTTCTCTCCCTATCGCAATATGCTAAGTTTGTTTGATAGCTTTGGAAATTTATCCTTTCAGTCTATTCCAAAGCCCTACACCTTAAACTAATGTAGGTTTGCTAACAAAGATGTAAAAAAGTCTGATAAATTTTAGTTAAGAGTTGATTTTAGTGGTTGTTGTTTACTCAGAGGTGTATTAGAGTGAAGACTGATGATATTATGACTTAGTTCCCAAAACATGCATAAGAAATTATTAGCAATATTTTCTTTCAATGAATGTTTAATTAAGGGAAGGAGAAGGATTTTCCTTTCACTGTCAAACACCAAGATGAAATGACCTCATGCAATAGTCCTTAATAAGGAATACAATGCAATGATAAAATTTCTGTATGTGACTAATAACCAGTAGGTGTAAATCTTATTATGTTAATCGGACTTCAAGAGTTGTGAGATTTACGCAATTTGGAAGAAAACTTCACATAAACCAAAAGACACCTTTGTTGTGATCAAAACAAGAAAGAGAATAATCAATCCAGACAAGAGGAAATGCTTGTAGAAAAGACCTCAAAGATCAGAAGGAAAGGTACAAAAGACCTTTGAATCCCCTTACAATTTTTTCACCCAATTGGATAAATGAGAAGAAAACGACAAATTGACTCTAAATCACCAAGGAAAAAGACTTATTGCAAGTTAAGGGAAAGTGTCAAAAATCCAAACAAGAGATGATTAATTCTCAAAAATAAGGGTGTTTGAAAGATGATATTAATATGGACCGAGAGTATGGGACCCTGAGCAAAATCCAAAACCAAGAAATAGCTTCAGAAGATGAAAATTCTAGAGAATTTCTCACAAAAATGGAGTAGAAATCTGGTGTAATGGGAACCAGAGTGTTCCATCACTCTATGTAAGGTTACAGGGGAGTGCTAGCGCTCTGACAGCAATAGGAGGGAAGCGCTCTACTCCAAAAACTCAGAAAAAACCCCAAAAACTCAAAAAATGAAGGAAATTCAGTCAATCAGGGTGATCCTGATGACATAAAGAGGCAATCAAACAAATCTAAGAATCAACATGACAATATGGAGAAGATCAAATCAGTGGGAAAAGGTCCAAAACAAGATCTGGGAATGGAAACAAAAATCAAACCTCCTCCCCAATGGAGTCGCCAATTTCTGTTGTAGGTGAATCCCCCTGTGGACAAGTGGATTCCCTCTTGGTCTCTAGACTCCTAAGGCCAATACATAAAAGTGATTAACATGGAAACTGACTTCCTTTTATATCTAATAAAGCTAATGAATTAAAGATAAGAAGAAATATATGTACCTTATTATCAACATTTTTTCCTCGCAAAGCCCTAGCTGAGCTTCGATCCTGAGCTCCCTGATAGATCATGTGGGACAAACAAAGATACAATGGGATTCCTACTCTACTAATATTATATCAATCATAGATCCATCTACTACAGATAAACTCATATGTAACAAGTACAAGTTTGAAAGAAACAGGCCAAGCATTGATTATATTAATGAGAACAAGTAAAAGTACTTACAATCCTTTGAATGAAGGTGCATCGGCTTCTTCCAGTTCTCCTTGTCCAACCCCTTTTCTCAAATAATCTACATTGATTGCTCTGATAAGATCTCACTCATGAGATCCTAAGTTTGATCTAATTCCCAATATCCATTGTCAATACCTTCTTATGAGATCATAAGTTAGGTATAATTCTCAATCTTCCTTGTCCCTTTCACCATGAGAAGGCCTCCTTATATAACCTTGGAGAGGCTCAACCACTTGAGAGATCTTTGGGATGAGTTGGGTATTCGTATCCTTCAGTTGAGGATATCTCCTAAGATCATGCTTGGACCATCTATTCGAATCCAACTACTTTCAAGAATTGAGGAATTCTTCCCTTATTTGCCTCAACAAACCCATAATTTGATTAAAAAAAGGGTATCACTTCCCCAAAAGGGTGCACAGGGCACTCAAGCACTCCCCCAAAGATTCCAAGGGAGTGCCAACACTCCCTAATAGTGGGTAGGGGAGCACTCCTCTCCAAAATCCATTTTTTTGTGGTTTTCTCAATGTCAAAAGGTTTGTACTCCCTGTCAAGTGACTTCTCTTCTTCCAAACCACCCTTTGAGGTGTCTTAAGTGTCTTTATGATGTTCTTAGAGGCACGACATATGCAAGATGGCATCATGATGTTTTTGAAACTTGCAACACTTATAGTCAATATGTGACACTAGCGGACAATATGCAACACTTACAACACTCGTAATGATGACACTTGTGACACTATCGAAGTGAGTAATTTTGAGGTGTAACAATCACTACGAGATTTTGAGATTTATTTGCATATTTGATACACCTGAATACATAGAGATATCCCTTTAGATTTTCATCCTTTATATTTTGACACTTCACCTTTCACGAGAGCAGATACTTAGTGTGTGTATGGTTCCTCCATTACATAGGTTCTTGTTACAAACTAATATGCAAGGATGAACATTGATTAGCCACTATGTTCAATGATGGTTTAATTGTTTTCAGAACATTCCTAATAGTTCTTATTCATTTTCAAACAGAGACCCCTAATTCTGCTCATGATCTAGGAAAGAGATACAAGTTGATTCATACCTACTTCCAGTGTGAAAGTTATTTTTGTAAAAAGAAAAAAAGAGGTGAGTGGTTTGTACATCATGAGATATAATCAGATATCATAAGACAACATAATTTAAGAAATGAATTTCTTTGAAGGGGAAATATGATGATGAAAGAATGGAAAGAAAAATGTTAAATTAGGAGAGATGATGTATTCAGGGTTAGAGATGAATTTGGTCCAATTTCTTGATGCAATTTAAAAATCAGGCCATTTAGATGCGTGATGATCAACAATATGTAATTAGGAAATGCATTTGACTGATAAATAAATTGTAGATTGAATTTTTCCAGCGTCTTAGAGGATATTTGCACATTCCGACCAGCTAGAAGTTTGCAGCCTCTTGAAGCTATCAATCCATGTGAAAGCTAATATGTAAAATACTCCATTCAAATAGGTCATTGTGTTAGTGTTGGATGACAATTTCACCTCTCATCATGGTTTTCTGAAGTCTTCCAATTCATTTGTGTAGCCTYATGATCTATGRGGCAAGGGTTGGCCAAAATTCCACTTTGTTGTCCATCAGATTCATTTKCTTTGGCTTTGTGAKATATCCACTTCTTCTCCACTTCTTCCATTTCTGGAACTAATGTTGCAACATGACATGTTCAATTATCCATAGTTCTTTTTGTGTATGATCAATTTAAATTCTATGAATATGCRCATATTCCTCAAATCTTGTCCTTCTTGAGCATACATATGTATGGGGACTAGCTCAGGTATCATCTCTTGGTGGATCTTGTTATTATGTTACTTTTATTGATGATGCAACTAGAAAAACTTGGGTTTATTGCATTCRACAAAAAATTGATGTTTTTGATACTTTTAAGAAATGGAAAGCCTTGGTTGAGAATGAGACAGGAAAAAGGTTGAAGTGTCTCAAATYAGACAATGGAGGTGAGAATTGTAGCAAGGAGTTTGATGATTGTTGTTCATACCATGGGATTCGTAGAGAGAATATGGTTCTAGGAACACCACACGAAAATGGTGTGTCATAAAGGATGAACAAGACAATCATGGAGCAGGAAAGGAGTATGAGATTGCATGCTAATTTGCCCTTACAGTTCTGGGAAGATGTTGTAAATATTGTTGTTTACTTAATAAATAGAGGACCTTCAATCTCTTTGGATGGTATAATTCCAGAGGATGCATGGACAAGTAAAAATGTAAACTGTTCTTTTTTGAATACTTTCGGTTGTGAATCATTTGTCCATATTGATAAAGAAAATAGAACAAATATTGAGGCAAAATCCAAGAAGTGTACCTTTATTGGATACAGTGTTAATGATTTTGGTTATCGCTTATGGGATTATGAAAATAACAAAATCATTAGGAGTATAGATGTCATATTAAATGAGAAGTTCATGTACAAAGATTAGTTGCAGGGAAAGAAATAGGAAAAAGAAAAACCAAAATGCACAGTAGTTGATGAGATCACTGAAAAAGAAATTCCAAAGGAACCAAAAAATAAAAATGTACAACAATAGGAGCAGCAAGTACCTCAAACTCCTGCAAGTGTTGTTACAATATATACCAAGTTAAGTAGACCCCCTGAACGATACTCTCTTTCATTGTATTATGTATTGTTGAATGATTCTGGTGAACTAGAATTTTATGAAGAGGCAATGCAGGTAGACACCAAAAGAAGAGGGAGCAAGGCATGAAAGAGGAAATGGATTCCCTGGTAAATAACCAAACTTGGGATTTGGTTCAGTTTCCTATAGAAAAAAGAGCATTACAGAATATATGGGTTTACAAGTTGAAGGAAGTATATGGAGGAAAAAAACAGTACAAGGCTAGACTTTTTGTCAAGGGGTTTGCACAAAAGAAAGGTATAGATTTTGATAAAATATTTTCTCTTGTTGTTAAAATGGCTTCAATTGGGACTATTTTAAGTCTTGTGGAAGTAGAATATTTGCATATTGAATAGTTAGATGTAAAAAAAAAAAATCTCCATGGGGATTTGGAGGAAGAGATTTATATGCAGCAGCCATAGGGGTATAAGGTCAAAGGAAAGGGTAATTTGGTATGCAGGTTGAATAAGAGATTGTATATCCTAAAGAAACCTCCAAGGAAGTGGTATTTGAAGTTTGATAGGTTTATGATAGAACAAGGTTATAGTAGATGTCATTCTGACCACTGTGCTTATTTTAAAAAGATAGAAAATAGAAGCTATATTATCTTGCTATTGTATGTAGATGACATGCTTGTTGCAGGGTCTAATATGCAAGATATAAATGTGCTCAAGAATAAATTAGATAATTCATTTGAAATGAAGGATTTATGTGCTACAAAGAAAATACTTTGTATGAGAATAACAAGAGACAAGAAAAATTGCAAATTGGCATTGTCTCAGGGTGAGTACATAGAGAAGGTGTTGGAGTGGTTTAGAATGCAGAATGAAAAACTAGTTAGTACACCTTTGGCTATCCATTTCAAATTAACTAAGGAAATGTGTCCCAAGACACAGGAGGAGATAGAATACATGTCCAAGGTCCCTTATTCATCAATAGTTGGAAGCTTGATGTATGCGATGATTTTCACAAGACTAGATATTGCACATGCAGTGGGAGTTGTGAGAAGGTATATGAGCAATCTAGATAAAGAACATTGAGAGGAATTAAAGTGGATCCTCGGGTATTGTAGAGTCATTTCTACTTATGCATTATGTTTTTGAGGTTCAAACGTTGTTCTACAAAGATATGTTAATTCAGATATGGTAGGTGATAAAGATAGTAGGAGGAGCACCACAAGGTATGTTTTTACCATAGGTGGAAAAAAAGTAAGTTGGATTTCGAAACAGCCAAAGGTTGTTTCACTTTTAACAATTGAGGCAGAGTATGTTGTTGCTATAGAGGCTAGTAAGGAGATGATTTGGTTACATAGGTTTATGGAGGAATTGGGAAAGAAGCGGGAGAATAGAATGTTGTATTGTGACAGTGAGAGTGCCATTCATCTTGCAAATAACTCATTCTTCCATTCAATGACTAAGAATATACAACTTAGGTACCATTTCATATGATCTGTCTTGGAAGATGGACATTTGAAGTTGGAAAAGATACACACTACCCAGAATCCTGCAGACATGTTAACTAAGGGAATAACCAAGGAGAAACTGAGTTCCTGCTTAGTTTCAATTTGTATTTAAGCATGAAGGTGAATATGATAAATTTTTCAGGTCCAAGAAGGTTCATAGTCCAACAGATACAATAGCGGTGGAGTTATTGAGATCAGTCTCCAAGTGGGAGATTGTTGGTTGTGGAGCCTGATTATCTTCTTGATTCAGAGGTCTTTGTTTTCAGTTGCGTTTATACCCCATGAAGACTTTACACCCATAAATAATGTACACTCCTCCATGTGGGGGAGTGCATACATTCACAACTCATTCTCTCAAGACATGCAATATAAGAAAGAAAGACAAAAATGCAAGAATACGTATATTGCATCAGAATATTCCATAAACAAATATTCTCTTAGAGCCCATGTGAACTACAAATATTCTTCTTGAAATAGTTCATAGCAAAACAACAACACATGAAAGTCCTTCTCTCAGTCAAAATTTGGCCTTGAGGGATTCTCTGTATTAACAGTTTCAGCAATAGTACATGAAAACTCTTATGAAAACACTCCAATTTAAGTTGACACTGTATTCTCGAAGTAGTTCATAGGTGTACAATGTTTGAAGAGCCAAAATCCCTTTCTTTGGGTTCTATTCTAGTATTTATTGAGGTTCAATAAGACCTTTGGACTTTCATCTCCCTCAATGACCTTTTTTCTTCCAACATTTTTCCTCATCCTCTTTGTAATTATGAGTAATAAGGGCAATGGTTACATTTCGAATTTCTCTCCTAGTGCTAGTGAGTCGACATGGATTTCATCCATATGTGTATTATGCATCATGAAGACTCAATTTGGGTGTAGGGGAATATTTTTCATCTTGAGTTTGACAATCGATCATCATGGATTTTAAATATCCCTACTTCATACATTCACATGATACTTTATGTATTTCTCCTCCATCATTTGCACATCTTTCGTTATTTATCCTTTATCGTCTTTAGTTGTAGATTTCATCATGAGAATGCTAAGAGGGATCGTCATTCGATCAGTACCTAATAACATTTGACATACAATAGATGAGAATAAATCCAAATAAACTATCAAAAATAATCATTTGAATGCAAATAACTGAGGCATTAACTAATTGAAATATCAAGTAAACTTCCCTAGATTCAATTCTTTCTCCTTATGCTCATAACTTGATGCATTGTGTTTGTTACAAGGAAAATATCTCTATGGAATGGGGTAAACCACAACAGACAGAATGACATGCATAAATCAACTATAATCCCAAATATGTTATATAAATGAAATGCTAACAAGACAAGGCCAAGAGCCTACCTCGTCTGGGCGTTCGATGAAGAAGACAATTGAGCACACAACTTAAATATTTATACCTACAAATGCTCCTCAAAAACCAAGATATGCAAGAATATGGTGATAACATATAATATTAGCATATATATTATCATAATCCATTAAAATACATGACAAATACGCCCATGGAATAATAATTCAAATATTTGCAAGATATCAATTAGACAAGAAAAGAGTATTTCTATTAAAATAATCATCAGAAGTACATAGGTGATAAACTTTTGTAACGACACATATCGGAACCAAGAAAATAAGTCCCTCCAGTTGGGCCTCCACTAAATGAAATCTCATATAAAGGAGTCAATGAGGTTCTCCATCACAAAGAAGGAAGATCTTGGGGGCTGAACAAGGAGTTCATACTTTCAAGGACAAAGGGATACAGACTCAATATGAAGTGAAATTTATCTAGAGTGTCTCTTCTCTCAAAGTTGAAATGTTGAATTCCTTTCAAGGATTGGATATGGATCAATTTATAGCCTTCAAATGGAACTGAATAGATGAGTCAGAGAATTTCCATTATATGGAAGGTCAAGGATCATGGATCTTGTGACATGGCATGGAAAGCTGGCATTAGTTTTAATTTTGAGCACCAAATCCGATGTACACGGGTTGTAGTGGAGCAACCTGCATATACGCTCGTTGTATAAATGATAGGGTGCGTATATGTGGAAAATTATTATTTTTTGGATCTGGAAGGTACAAAGAGGACTTCAAGTCTGCATAGGGAAATGGAAAGGTCGTCCAAGAAAGTTGGATGGGGTGAGGAAAAATTTGTTGTAACAAATGACCCCTAATGTGTGAGGTCAAAGGAGTATCTGCGATGGCCAAAACACATTATAATTCCCGGAAGTGGATTAATGGAGACTCGACTAGAAGTGCTAGTTACCCATGAGAATATTACAATCCATAATGACTTTGTACACATGGCTGCCAATTTGAATTACACTGTAGATCCATGTGGAAATATATCAAATAGTTGTTCATGGACATGAATAGGAAATTCAAAAAGGACATATGCCATATGATTTCATAGTCACGAACAAGGCACAGTGGAATTCAGTCTCAAAATCAATATGAATATATTTGTATACAATGAAGTAGAATATAATCTATCGTGATCATTGAAGTCATATAGGTACTAGTCCAATGAAAGAAATAAATAGATTAGGAATGTTGCTACTGTAAGGTGGACGTATTTTGCACTATCCGTCGAAGGTGAAATTCTACATCATGTGAATAGAGGAGTTGAGGTCAAACACAATGAGACTTCATTTAATTACCAGTTATTAAGGTATACCATTAACAAACGTGAGACAACCTACTGATAATGAAAGTAGGTATCAAGGCACCAAGTACATTCTACAAGTGTGAATAAGGGTGTTGAGTTCGAACACTTTAAGAATCCATATATCAAGAGACATTGATGTATTCCCAACTTTCAATGGCGGGAGAATGTGCCA
>JASDQU010506770.1:71006-85124 GCA_032191745.1 Picea mariana
ATTAAGGTATACCATTAACAAACGTGAGACAACCTACTGATAATGAAAGTAGGTATCAAGGCACCAAGTACATTCTACAAGTGTGAATAAGGGTGTTGAGTTCGAACACTTTAAGAATCCATATATCAAGAGACATTGATGTATTCCCAACTTTCAATGGCGGGAGAATGTGCCACTAATGACTACAAGCCTCTAGGTACTCATTGGACTCTAGGTCTCATTTCTAGAATAGATGAGCTGAAGTTGATGGAAGGAGACTCGTTTAAAAGAGAGAATTAGGGCATCTCTCATCATTCAGCACGAGGTACAAAGAAATAACTTAATGATTAGGAGGATCTTGAACGAATAGGATGTTCATGAACCAACGACCCTATGAATCTCTCGCATGCACCAGATGCAAGTAGTGCATGAAAAGAGACCCTCTATATAGTATCCAATAAGGAAAGATTCTAACAAAGGTGAGGAAACCACAAATAAGACTAATGGAATCCAAGAAACTGCATGAATACCAATGTGTGAATAGATTTCTTGTTGTTGAACACAACGTAAACCCCCCAATCGGCAACCAATGAGGAGATGTCAACTGTTGAGTTCAATGTTACCTACCCAATAATGAAAGTAGGACCAGGCTGCATGGTAGGACTACAACTTCATGTGATTCTTAGATACACTAAGGGTATGGCCGACATGAAAATTCAAGAGTTCTGAGAAATGGTCGACACAGTCTTATTGACCTCATTTGAACAAGATCATGAGACTTATGGATAAGTCAGGCATCATAGACTTGATGATAAACTTTTTTGATACATGAGGCATCAAAACAATCTCCATAGGGACTAGAAGAATAACCAGTAGGAAGAGTAACCTCTAAATAATGAGCTGAGATTCCTAACATCATGCTAAACCCAAACTTTGGATGAGAGTGGACTCAAAGTTTTGTGCTCAGTTCAAAGGTGACTCGATTGTTGTTGATATGAGATAATATTCTTTTCTCACCCGTCTTTTTTTTTTTTCATAGGCAAAGAAATGCTATGATACAAGAGAGGAAATGAGTGTCGCGAGTAAGAAACTAGCTCCAAACAGTGGAACATACCTATTTTCAATGAAAGTAAGTGCATGTAGGGCATGGCCACTCAGGGGGATGTTTCCTCTTAGGGTAAATGGTGACAAGCTGCAAAGGATATATAAAAGGCTCTTCTTGGCTAGTGATGCAAATTGTTGATGTAAGAGGCTTATAACGAGAAAGAAGGAACCAGAAATAGGCTCAATATTGCAAGCAGGATGATGGAATTTGATTACAAATTAACTCCAAAGAATGTCCCTTCTTTGTAGATTTAGTCTCCTAGGCCCAAAAAAGTATAAAATAATACCCAAGAGAAATCTTCTAGCCAATGGTGACTAGAGTATTCATTTTTCGTAAGTAGTCTACTTGGTTCGAAAAAGGGTTAAACTTACACCAAATACATGCCCTTTCAAATTCTTTTAAGGAGTGTGAAAGAGACAAGTTCAATTGTCAATCTTTTCATTTTTTAGAGAGTTAGAAAAGAGATTAATCAAGACTCGGGGGGAGTCCCATAGGTAATGGTCAAAATTCTTCTATGTAATAATATGGGGTTCGAATGCAAAGTCATATCAAAACTATAATTAACTCCCAATCCTATGGAATAATTTTCGTATGGGCACCAAATAGCACAAAGATTCTAACTAGGGAACCCATGTTTGGTAAGCCTCTACCACTTAATAATGATACTTCTAGTAGTACTAAGAAGGTTCAGTGTCACTAATAAATGGGATCGTACCTAGGGTGTATGGATCACGGTCATAGGATGATGAAAGTGTGAAAAACATAGTGACAACCTATCTTATATTCCTGTGAAAGAATATACCCGTCGAAGGCATGAACATGAGGTATGATGCTGGAAACCACAAAAAATCCTGGAAAAAAATACCAAAAACTAAATCTTTCCACTGCATTATTAGTCCATAAGATCACAAATTAGGACAAACTAAAGGAAGTGGGAAAAACAACTTTAACGGTGGGGAGGGGGGGGGGTCTGAAATGGAATCTTACTCTAGCGGGCCCCCCATCAATAGGTGGCATAAATCTACTGGTCTGGTCCTGAGTCCCACCGCCTCCTACTGTCTAACATACCTCGTCACCTCGTGACATCATCATCCACCTTTCCAAAAGAGTCACATCCCATAACTCCGTCATTCCTTCTCCCTCATTCACTCATGGCAAGTCCCCTCACCATGATTTTTTCCCCCAATAGATAATCGCCACAACACCCATCCATATCCCTCAGTCATTTTCACCTACCATCTCACATTCTAAAAGACCCGTTGGCCATTTATTACTAGATAACTTATCTGTTAACCAGCTGACCTATTCCTCACGCCCAACAGATAACTGTTTACTCAAAATTACCCTCACTCTTCATTCCTTCACCATTTACCCACTCATCGCACCAGACAATTTACCCCGTTTTCTTCTCCATTACAGTCAGTCACCCCCCTCTATAGTTGTCCCCGCTAACATTGTTTTATTTCCAGGTATTGTTACAGTAGTGGCGCCAAAATCAAAACAAACAGAAGGACAGGAGAATCCATTTTCCCCACCTCCTGTCGATCTCGACAGGATTCCATTGGCTGACAAAGACTATTTAATCGCAGAAACTAAGTGCAATTTCGACTTTGCAGACCTTCAATCATGGCTTAAAGAAGTTTTCCTGGACCAGAGTGACAAAATTGGACTCTGGGAGTCCAACCTACCCCTGTATCTCTTCCCCCAGATTCACCATTTCCCAGAGTTTTCCCTCAAGTGCGAGGACCACTATATTCCCGAGCAAAGAGCCATTGTATCCTCGTCAGGGGAAGTTCTCTTCCTCATCACACCAGAAACCATCGACCAAATGATGCAAATATCTCGAGCTGACTCCACGTCACCTTTTAACCTTGAAATCCTTACAGAGTTATACCAGAAGATGACTTTTCCTCAAAAAGATCAAATATTTGAGCTTTTTCTTCCACAATCCGCTCAGCTCCCTGCTACGAATCGCCCTTATCCTTCCTCCATGTTATCAACCAAAGGAAACCAGGTTATTATGTCCCTATGCACCTTGTTGGGTTATTATTCAGATCAGTGGGTAGATGAACCCACTCTGGGGTTTTTGTCTATTTTCTCCACCGACGAGAAGCCTACTACACAGTTCGACTTCACCATATTCCTAGCGAACAATATTCACGAGCAATTTGTCAATTTCACCATAGAAGGCATGTTCCGGTATTCTTCAATACTAGCATACTTGTTCGTTTTCTTCCAAGCGGAAAAATTTGATTTTTCCATGCAGAAGATGGACAAAGATGGCAAACCCTAGGAAGTAACCGCATGGACTTCCCTACTTAGACATAACTCCATGGAATTTAGTTTCAATAAGTTCATCGATCAATTATACCACCCAGTGGTGAGCATGCTCAGCGGCAGACCCGAACCCAGGATTAGTGACAAAGTTCAGAGGATCCTACATCTCTCGGATCATACAAAGACTAGTGATTGGTACCTGTACCAAAATCACACTAAAATCAGAGTCTATGGGTGCGCGTTGGCCCCATATAAATTGCCCAAATACTTACCTATCAGAATTGTTTCTCTAGAATACATAAGGTAGATGATAAACTTGGATGATATTCACTTTGTGTCTTTAAAGAAAAAGAAACAACTCAAAATCAAAGGGCAGATTGGGTCTTTCATATGCAACAATCGAGGCACCGGGGAGGAAGCAAACGGGCTGCTGAAGGAAATGAAATTCTTCATGAGTTTCACATGGAAATACAATCCATGTGGGATCATTTTAGAGATGAGGATAAAGAACAAGAATATCCTGTATGTCCACGAATCTAGGCCCGAGATAAAGAAATTTTCAAACTAGACAGGATGGGATCCAAACACTTTGGTTGAAATAGAACAACAGGACCCCCTGGGCACTGTATCACAGACAACCACACCACAGGATCCAAAGGAAAAAAGGCCTAGGCAGGATCTGTCACCTCCTGTCACTGAAGTGTCATTAGAAGAATTCTGACTGCATACCAAGAGGCCAAAAACCAGTCCAGCTCCTAACCCGGCTGGAGAAAAGGAAATTCCATCCACTACAATGACAGAGGTTGATCGGTCGCTCCTCAACACAAGCAGCAAGAAGATTATAACCACTGTGTTACCAAAGAAGACTACAGATACTCCACCAATCAACCAGCTAGGCAAGACATGACCAAATCTGAGCATCTTTGAGAAATATGACTTGATCAAGAAAAAGAATCAAACTCTGACCAACAGCACATATGCCCAATTTTGGAAGCAGATGTCGACTACACAACATAGGCTGCTATCGGCGTTCGAAATGGAGAAGGGAAGAATGCACATGGCATTTCTCCAAGCACAGGTACCAGACCCAAAGGTAACCACCGATTACAAGAGGGAAACTTTTGAATTCCAGACTAAAGACGTGCACCCTGCCGATCAAATGGATCTGCACAGGCAGATGGGAGAAATGATTTTATTCATGCTAGCACATGCTTCCACTACTACCTCAAGGTTACAAGTGTCTCTAAACAATGTTCAGACACAGTTGAAGTTGGAGAAAATATCATCCTTCGCTAATTATAACAGGATCAAAATGTTGGAGGAACTGGTCCTCATGATCGGGTACGACCCCTCGAATGTGAAAGCAGTCGAGGAGATGATCAAGAAGAAAATTTCTCACATAGTGTCTTTGAGGAAACAATTGAAGCTACCACCAACAGTAGACTCGCAGGCAAAGGAAATAGCAGAGACAGAAGGAGAAAAAGATGAGATGCTTAAGTTAATCATGGAGTAGAATGCACAACTGAAGGAAATGGAAGTTGATATGGAGAAGCTAGTGAAAGAGAAGGAACAGTTGAAACCCATGGAAGTCATTCCATTGAGTGCAGTGCCACTCTTAGGAGTGAGCATAGCATCACTAGTAGAAGTCCCATTAGCGAATCCACTGATGTCTATGGAAAAGACAGTTAAATTGGCCAAATCTATGGAAGCGATGAACCTGCAGGAGACAGAGATTAGCGGGCTCAAAAAGGAGATTGAGAACCTTCAGGAACTCAAATCTTCTTATCGAACCATCTTCTCCAAGAAAAAATAAGTGTCAGACCAGCTCAAACAAGAGTTACAACAGCTCTGGAAGCAGACAATGGTAGGTAAAACACTGGCTGAAGTCAAAGAAAGTGTCTACATAGACATGACCAAGTTTATGAACGAAATATGGCCAATGATACAGATTATGTTTGAGAAAAATGAATTGGTGTAGAGAAGTAAAGAAGACATTGAGAAGGTCAGATCCGAACTGGGAGAGATGCCCACACAAGCTAATGAAATCATCAAATTCTTGAATTCTAAAACCAGAGAGGAGCTGGAAGAGCTGAGAATTGAGGATAGAACAGAGACCGTCCTTGCCGTCAAAAGAGTCTTGACCAAGAGAGGACTGATGCTACATCTAGAAGAAAAGGTTCAAGCCATGAACCTAGGGGGTACAAAAAATTTTCAGCAAGATTGAGGCTCTACAGAAGAAATTTCTTCCTAGTCTGAAGGCGATAAACGACGAATTGATGACATTCCCAGACTACAAAAAGAGATTGGCTGATGTGGCTAAGGATAGTTCGAATTTTTCAAAGATTCAAGGCAGCATCACTGGAAAGGCATTCCTAGATGCACTTCAGTTGGATATCAGCATTCAACATGAGATCCAGTACATCTTCATCACCAAGCCTACTTTCGCCAAGTACACAGAAATGGATGAAGTCTATCGAAGGCTACTCAATGTCATCGTTTCTAGTCATCCTCGATGGGAAGAGATTTGTGACTTGATCGAGTAGTAGATGAGCTGTCCCATCCCAGTCAGCTATCCAGTCAGATGAGGTCATGCGGAGGCCTCACCAATGGTTCACTCAGAAAATAGCATGCAGTTGCGACACATCATCAAACAGTTTCCTAGATTCATGTAATTTGTTAAGTTAGTTAGGCTAAAAATAGACTTACCACGTCCTGATATTTAATGACAAGATCGTTTGTAATTTTGGGTTTAGGGTATTGAGGGTTGATCTTTATGCCCTGTGAGCTATCAGACTATAATATTTTTCAAGAGATCTACCATTAATACAAAGAGGCATTTTTACAGGATTCTTGCGTGTATTCACTGGCGACGTTTTCCTTTCTAAGTTAATGTTATTCTCACTTAGTTATCACACCGTTTGCTAAATCTAATATTTGAAAGTAATGAATGTTGCGGGATTTATCTTTGTATACCCTGTTTCTCACTTTAAAAGATTTTAGTGTTTCATCTTTTGATTTTATGATAAAGAAATTCTTAACTGCTTCTTTGTTGTAATTGACATTCTCACCTTTTCTACTATTTCCTCATTTATGTTGCTAAAAGAATCCAGTGATTACATTATCTCACCCTGTGAAAGGTTCCTTTGTTTTTTGGCTTAGATTTTTATTTTTCATGATACATACCCCATAGCCCAATGGATGTGTAAACTATCTCAGCCAACCCTACAAACACTACAGCAACAAAACCAACATATTTTATTTACCTAGCCTAATATTTTAAATTTGAAACATATCTAGATCATATAGAGAGATCCCTCTCTGAAGTTGGTAGGGCTAGATCCTAGCTTCGAAGTGGTTGGATAAAGTTACCTCCCGTAGATTTCTTCCTTCCTGACAACCTCTAGGATATTTACAGGGCGTTAACATAGTGGCGACTCCACAGGGGACAGAACTGAACAAATTTTAACCTCGTGTCTTCTTTTTCCTAGAAGAAAAGATTTCTTCTGAAATATTGCAAATCTGAGAAAGAATTAATGGTTAGAGGTTGTTAAAAACCTGTACATATTATTTTTTGATTCGTAAAACTAAAAAGTATATATAAAAATCAAAGAAAAATCTGGCTCCCGAAAGAGCTTATACTCGCTCTCACCCAGACCCAAAACCTGCGATAGCAACAGATAATCCAAAACAGTTGCTCAGGAAAAATACCATTGTTGAAGGTTTAGTTAGACATAATCCCCTTCAGAAGTCCCCTTCTCTTCCAGAGGATCTTGTTGTCATTTAGGATCTCGACTTTGACATCTTTTTCAAACAAAGCTTGTTCAGAACAAAATCTGATAGCTTTGTAACTGAAATCGTTCTGGACCCAACCGTCTTGCAACCTCAGACTCCTGAAGTTTTATCTCCCACTACTAAGCCTCAAAACACTCACTTTGTGCTAGCTAGCTCCTCCTCATCCTTGTCTTCTCTCACCACTCCATCTATCATCCAAGTTATTGTCCTGCCCCCTCTTCCTATCATGGCAGCCAAATATGCTCCCTTGGTGTTGTCCGCACCCCTTCATGCTATGCCCCAGGACTATCAAACGAGACTTCCACAGTTCAATGGAACAGTACCTTTGAGCATGCAGCAACACGTTGATAAAATGAATGATTATTTTGATCTACAAGAAGTAGATGAGGCTGATGTTCAAATGAGATTCTTTGCCCAAAGTTTGACAGGTGACGTTAAGAAATGGTATAAAGGTTTACGTGTTGCCTCAGTCCCTGACCTTACCACATTCCAAATGCGTTTTCTAGACAAATGGGAGGTAAAGAAAAACCCTCTCCAAATCTTGTCAGAATACAAAAAAGTCAAAAGAAATCAAGGTGAGACAGTACAATATTACTGCACCCGTTTCAATAACCTGTACAATGCAATTCTAGCTGATATTAAACCTCCACAAGGTTTAGCCTTGATAAAATTCCCTGATGGTTTTGATGCCGATATGTCATATCAATTAAGGGAAATAAACTCCACCACCCTAGAGGACATGCGGAAGAGTGCAATAAGTGTGGAGGCCAACCTATTGGCAAAAAGGGCACGACAAAGGACAGAGAGGAGAGTCACAATCAAAGAAGAACCTTCCACATCAACTTCTGATTCCAAATTGGATTCCTTGGCTAGAGAAATGGAAAGAATGATGGAGAGACTTACTGCATCAAAAAGAAATCCTCCTAGAGAAAACCCATCAGCTCCTCAAATTCGAAATCCTAACTTTAGAAGAAACCCTCCTAAAATCGGGCAGAGAGATCCTAGGGATCAAAGGGAATAGAGAGGTCCTGATCAATAGATCAGACCTCCCCTACAAGAAAATTATGCCAATGAAAAAGAGGAAGTAATTAAAGAACTAGAGGATACTCACATAAACCTCATGGGCATTCATGATAACGAAGCTATTTTCCTTACCTAGGAAGAGAAGAACTTTTTCTTCTCAATCAAACAAAGGTAAGTGAAGAAGCTAAAGACGATGAACAACAGGCATTTGAAAATGCTATTTTGGAGGTAGATCGGCAGTACAATCTGCGAAGTATCAAGACAGACGAGAGTTCTCCAAAAAAGGTGACCGAAATAAAGAAGATAGTCGAAACCCAAAAAACCCCTGAACCTTCTGCCGAGAAGATCCCTGAGAAGGGTAATGCTGAAGTTCCAGCAAAAAGAAACCTTACTATTCTGAAAAGATCATTGCAGCCTAAGGTTTCATCAATTAACCCACCAAATACTTCTGTCCAGAAGATTGTGGTGGACAAATCAGAATTGTTGAGCCAAAGAAGATCACTTACACCTTTCAGCCTCGAAGGGGAATTAGCCAAAGTAAAAATTCCCATTCCCCTTTCCGAGTTGTTAGGAAAAGACGCTTACCATTCACGGGTGATCAAAGTGCTGACCATTGAACTCGATATAGGTACGAAGGCCTTAACTGTTGGATCAATGAATCATTCAGATACTGTGAACCTTACAGATGATCAACCTGAACTCTTGTTTGGACCTGAAGTGGATGGTCAGACTGACAATGGTGTTGTCACTCCTTTTTACATCAACCTTAATATACACAACCTGATTTTGCATAATGCTATGTTAGATTCAGGTGCTTCCCACAATCTGATGCCCAAAGAAGTGATGGAAAAACTGGGACTTGAGATTACTAGAACTTACAAGGACTTACACTCGTTTGACTCCAGTAAAGTTAGATGTATCGGTTTGATCAAGGATCTATGTATTGCACTGGTTCAGATTCCCACAAAAAGCATGGTCATGGATGTTGTGGTTGCAGACATTCCCCCGAAATATGGTATTTTGTTGTCCCAATCTTGGGGGGGCAAGTTGAAAGGTACTTTGTAGTTGGATATGTATTATGCCACTATCCCAGTTTTTGGTCAACAGAGAAGACTATACAACTGATGAAGTACATGGTGAGCAGCCAAGAAAAACCACATAACTATCCTCTGTACTTTGCACATTCTAACCTAGACTCCTTCATCCTATACAATGATGGTGATATGGAAGAACAAATCATTCAGCTGGAAGAAGATACATCTGGTCCAGACGAAGGCCAAAAAATCGTTGAGGAAGAAAGAAAGAAAAATATGATAACTAAAGAATTGCCAGCGGATTTCTAGAGCATGGACTTTGATGGAGCTGTAAGAAAAGAAGAAGCTGGAGTAGGAGTTTGGTTGCACAATCACAGATCCAGGTATTCGGAAAACCATTCTTACAAATTAAATTTTTAGTGAACTAACAATATTGCCGAGTATGAAGCCTTGATGCTCGGTCTGAAACTTCTAAAGAAGGTTGGTGCCAAAAAAATTATGGTAAGAGGTGATTCTGAATTAATAATCAAGAAAATTAAAGGTGATTATGTAGCAAAACACCCTCGTCTTAGAGCTTATAGGAATGTTGTTCTGGATGCCCTTAAATGTTTCACTGAAGTTGATTTGCAGGTGATTCCTAGGGGACAGAATATTTTGGTAGACGGGTTAGCTACATCAGCAGCCACATGCAAGATACCTTTTCGATCCACTCACACATACATGGTGGAGGTGAAATGCAGACCAACTATTCCAGACAACATCAGATATTGGCAGGTATTCGTAAATGATGATCAAATTGAAGATTTTTTGCAATGTAAAAATGATTTCGAGTGTACAAACATAGACTTAGAAAATGAAGATGAAAATGTAAAAAGACCTGATTTTGGAAATGATAGTGTAAATAAGATAGATTCAGGAGAGTTAGGTGATGATGAGATAGAAGTTGATGTTTTGCATTTGAAAAGTAATGTTTTACCTAGGGGTTTAGTTCCTTTAGAGGACTTATTTTATTTTAATGATGTAGCTAAAAAACCGAAAATTGAAGCCAGTGGTCAAGAAGTAGAAGATTTTAATATAGGGATAGAAGAGAAACCCAGGATGGTGAAACTTTCCAAGTCATTACCCCCTGAGCAGAAAGTCAAATACATTGAGCTATTCAGATGTATTTGCCTGGGGTTATGAGGACTTAAAAGCTTATGAAACTAGCATCATACAACATAGGATTCCAATAAAAGAAGACCAAAAACCTTTTAGACAGAAACTTAGGAGAATCAATCCCAAGCTACTTCCCCTGATAGAAAAAAAAATCAAAAAAATGTACGATGCTAAAATCATAGTCCCGTTACGGTTTTCCAAATGGGTTTCAAATTTGGTCCCAACACGAAAGAAATCCGGAGAAATCAGGCTTTGCATCGATTTCCGAAATCTAAATAAGGTATCTCTGAAGGACAATTAGCCATTTCCAAAAATGGACCACATATTACAAAGGGTAGTCGGATCCAGTCGAATCTCTTTACTGGATGGGTTCTCAAGTTATAATCAGGTTGTCGTTCACCCAGATGACCAAGACAAAACCACTTTCACAACACCATGGGGTACTTTCATGTATGTGAAAATGCCTTTCAGGTTGATGAACGTCAGGGCCACTTTCCAGAGGGAAATGGACATTGCTTTTGTGGAAGAACTTGGCAAATTTATTGTCATATATCTGGATGACGTAACTATGTTTTCCCAATCTGATGATAAGCACTTATGACATCTCAGACGATTTTTTGAGAAATGCAGGAAATTTGGGATTTCTTTAAATCTTAAGAAGAGTCTTTTTGGATTAGAGGAAGGTAAACTGCTAGGGCACATAATCTCTAAGGACGGAATTAAAATAGACCCCAACAGAATCGAGGCCATTTAGAAATTAGAACACCCAAGAAACATCAAAGAGTTACAGTCTTTTATTGGAAAAATAAACTTTCTGCGAAGATTCATACCCAACCTGGCTGAACTTCTTAGAAACATCACAAACATGTTAAAAAAGGACACAAAAATAAAATGGGACACTGAGTCCAGGCAGTTTTTTTAACAAGTCAAACGCGCACTCACGCAGGCCCCAGTCTTGATCAGTCCTGACTTCACCAAAGATTTATATCTTTTTTGTTTTGCCTCTGAACATACCATTGCGGCAGTATTGCTACAGAAAAACAACGAAGCATATGAACAACCCATAGCCTTATTCAGTAAATCTTTAAGAGATGCTGCTTTGAATTATAAAATAATGGAGAAGCAAACTTTTTCCTTGGTGAAAGATATAAAAGATTTTAGAGTATACATTATCCATTCCCACACCATTGCATATGTTCTAAATGTGGTAGTAAAAGACATTTTAACCCAGGACAATCTAGATGGCCGAAGAGGAAAATGGATTGCTATCATTCTAGAGTATGACATAGATATTAAGCCTACTAAACTGATTAAAGGACAAGGTTTAGCAAAGTTAATGGTTGAATCAAATTTCCATGCTCTTGACATTAATTTCTTAGATGCAGCAGATGAACAAGGTGAGTAGGCGACTCCAAGCATGAGAGAGGTATTTCTCAACTCTCCATGGTATGCAGACCTGATATTTGTTTTGCATAATTTACAAGCTCCTCCTGGTCTGACCAAGACTAAAGCTAGGTTTTTGAAATTGAAAGAATTAAAATTCGGTATTCTAGAAGGCAATCTGTATTAGAAAGATCTTGGAGGTATTTTTTTAAATTGTCTATTGAAGGATGAAGATGGCAAAGTATTGCAGAAGTTTCATGCAAGAGACTGTGGTGGTCATCTGAACTGGAAGGCCACAACCAACAAAATCCTCAGAGCTGGATTCTATTGGCCAACTCTGTTCACTGATGTGCATGATAAAGTAACTTCATGTCATCAATGTCAGTTGTTCGAAGAAAAAAGGAAACTTCTTCCCCTACCCCTGAAACCAATTTCCGTTGAGGCCCCTTTCTAGCAATGGGGATTAGACTTCATTGGGGAAATACATCCTCCTTGTTCGGGCCAGCATAGGTGGATTCTTACTGCCACAGATTATTTTACAAAATGGATCGAAGAAGTACCAAGAAGGCAAGCCATTGATTCTGTCATTATTAAGTTTCTTGAAAATAATATCTTGTCTCGCTTTGGATGTCCTAGAAAGATTATAATTGACAATGCAGTTGCTTTTCGATCTAAGAAACTCATAGATTTCTGCAACTAGTATCATATTGGTTTGGGTCATTCCACAGCTTACTACCCTCAGGGAAATGAGCTGGCAGAATCATCAAATAAAACCCTGGTAAACATTATCAAGAAAACTTTGTAGGAAAACAAGAATTCATAGCATAACAAGTTGGTTTTTGCACTATGGGCCAACAGACTGACCACCAAGAGGTCAATCAATATGTCACCTTATCAGCTAGTCTACGGCACAGAAGTAGTTTTTCCCACTTCCTTAGGAGTCCCTGCCATGAAATTGCTGCAAGACATGCAAGCCAAGCCAAACGACTCCCAAAGAAGGATCAGCCAGATGATCCATTTGCATCAATCTAGGGAAAAGCTATACAACAAGACCCAGGTAGTCCAAGAAAGCATTAAGAATTTTTTTGACAAAAGAACCAAGGAAGATGATTTCGAGCTAGGAGATTTGGTGTTGAGATGGGATTCCCGAAATGAAGACAAGGGAAAGCATGGAAAATTTGATAGTCTATGGAAGGGACCATACATGATTCAAGCATTCAGAGGAAATAATGTTTTCTTTCTAAACAACAGTGATGGGACAGATCTGCCAGGAGGACCTGTAAATGGCAGAATACTGAAGCATTATTCACCGCCTCAGTAGAGACCCAAAGTCACACTTCCCATTGTACAAACCATTTTTTATTTTTCTTGCGAGTTTCTGAGTGAATAAATTTGGTCAGTTGGTTGAAGCCCAAAGAGAAGGCCCTAAGCCCCTGACTATTGTTTTCTATTTTTCAAAAATAAAACTAATCAAGCAACAAAAGTGACTAGGGAGGAAGTTTCAGAACATCAAGGATCAATATTCTTGGCACTTCACAAGGAGAGTACCATCCCCAGGTGGAGCCCCTGTTATCACCCTATAATTTATAGGATCAACTGGTGACTGGAATGTTGTCTCTCTAGTGTTTTTTGTTTATCAAATGATTTTTCATTCTGCAAATAATTTGAGAAAAGAAAGAAAAAGAGAAGAGAAAAGAAAGANTTTTGTTTATCAAATGATTTTTCATTCTGCAAATAATTTGAGAAAAGAAAGAAAAAGAAAAGAGAAAAGAAAGAAAAAGGAAAAAAAAAAAAATTAATAAAGAAAAGAAAGAAAAAGAAAAAGAAAAGAGGGCATAAAAGAATTTCAATAAGAGCCCCATGCAATAACAATGACTTGGTCCATACCTTTCAAGCATGGCCAAGTTCTTTTAAATTGATGTTGATAGGAATAGTGAATAAGCTTGCCTAAACTGTTTAATCTTAGCCAAGTGATCTAGGTTAGTTAGTGAATAAATCTGGCCAGACTGTCTAATATTGGTCAGATAGCCCCAGGGTAGAGTAAGTTCTTAGCCCAACAATTTAATCTAGGCTAATTGTCCTAGGAAGTTAGGTTAGAACATAGGCTAGTTTGATTTACCTCAATAAAACCAGCTCGATGATCAATATTGGACCATGTTTTGGATGCTCTAAAAGTTGTTTACCTAACCCCTTGGTGATTTAAAGATGTAAAAGCTTGGGAAAAACCCGAGACATGCTCTTATCCTAAGTTTTTTAGGGTGCATACGCTTTCGCGACCACATTTATGCACCACTCATGTATCAACAGCCCAAATGATCGCACCTAGAACTATGGTGGACAAATCTTTCCAGACCCCCCCGACCATTCTAC
>JASDQU010506771.1:4395-15061 GCA_032191745.1 Picea mariana
CATTCACAAAACCATAGGATCCTCCAATACATGTATTGGAACCACCTTTGTACACTTAATGGCATGTACACTTAATATCAGAGAGGAGAACTTAGGTGTTTTATCCCACTTAGTCGTTTTATCCTATCTCCCTCTTAAGGAGGGGCTTGATCTCCTTAGTTTTGAAACCGTATCTTGCTAAAGTGTTGCGCTAGGCTGGATCCATAGCAGAGTGAGTGCTCTTAATAGGGAGAGCCTTTTCCATTTAAGGGTCATCAAAGCTGCAGGAACATGGACTATAGAATGCAATCACTGTTGCAAAAGATAGACAAAGAAGAGATTGGTACTAGACAAGTTAATCAGACTGAACATGGACTATAGACTGTAATCACTCTTGAAAAAGACAGACAAAGAAGAGATTGGTACTAGACAAGTTGATCAGACTCTAAATACTAAAAAGACAGATAAAGAAGAGATTTGTACTAGACAAGTTGATCAAACTGAACATGGACTATAGAATGCAATCACTCTTGAAAAGACAGACAAAGAAGAGATTGGTACTAGACAAGTTGATCAGACTCTAAATACTAAAAAGACAGATAAAGAAGAGATCTGTACTAGACAAGTTGATCAAACTGAACATGGACTATAGAATGCAATCACTGTTGAAAAAGACAGACAAAGAAGAGATTGGTACTAGACAAGTTGATCATACTCTAAATACTAGGAAGAGTTACCTTTTGTAAAGTTGGCACTTGGTGTAGTTCAAAGAATTGCTCCATCTGAAATATCCATGTTATAAGATCTTTACCATCAAACTGAATAACTGAATATTTTAGATGGAGCAATTCCTGAATATTTTAGATGGAACAATTACTTGATCTACACCAAGTGCCAACTTTACAAAAGATAACTCTTCCTAGTATTTAGAGCCTAGGATCTTTACCATCAAACTTCTTCATATTCTTCCATGTTATAAGATCTTTACCATCAAACTGAATAACTGAATATTTTAGATGGAGCAATTCCTGAATATTTTAGATGGAACAATTACTTGATCTACACCAAGTGCCAACTTTACAAAAGATAACTCTTCCTAGTATTTAGAGCCTAGGATCTTTACCATCAAACTTCTTCATATTCATATCGATCCAAGGAATTAAGTAGTTCTTTGGTCCCAAGTCGAAATCCCTAATGATCCGATATTGGAGTGATGAATGATCATGATTTTGGGACTTTCGTGTTCTCCAAATATGTTAAAATCTTTTCCATATGTGATGGGGGGTTTAACAATTTTGTTCTCCTTATTTTTATGATTTCCTTGGGTTATAATATCACGTTCTCAATGATTTCCATGGGATTTTGTAATCATTCCATCTCTTGATCCATCAACTTTTTCATTTTATCTTCAATTTCCCTTTTAAGGATTTATTTTGAATGTGTGAGCTCAACATTTTTCAACACATTATCACCCATGTCATTAACTTATTTTTCAACACATTATCACCCATGTCATTAACTTGGTTGTAAAAAATTTTCCACCATCTCTCTCTCGCCATGTGAGCCAAAAAAATATCACCCATGTCATTAACTTGGTTGTAAAAAATTTTCCACCATCTCTCTCTCGCCATGTGAGCCAAAAAAAAATAATTAGTTATCCTTTATTTTCTCTTTACCATACCTTTTGAATAATCTCAAACAAATCTTCCAATAAAAAATTATTTTTCAACACATTATCACCCATGTCATTAACTTATTTTTCCGTTCCATCTTCTGCGCTCTGCGTACACGATCAGTTGGTTCAGTTGGTTCATCTTTTTCCGTACCGTAGTTCTTTCTGTTCCGTCCCGTCTCGTACCGTCCTCTGGGTAGCTTTTATAACTTCCAGTTCAAAAGTAGGCATATAAGGGTAAAGACAAATGGTCATGTGGTCGTGCCAATCCGAGCAAGCCCGTCCAATCAATCTCAGGGAACACATTATCATCCATGTCATTAACTTATTTTTCAACACATTATCACCCATGTCATTAACTTGGTTGTAAAAAAATTTCCACCATCTCTCTCTTGCCGTGTGAGCCAAAAAAAATTAATTAGTTATCCTTTATTTTCTCTTTAGCATACCTTTTGAATGATCTCAAACAAATCTTCCAATAAAAAATTACGCAAGTTCAAATTTAACATATCTTTTTAAAACCTTCATTCAGAGATTGTTCTGAAGGCCCCACTTTGCACTTGATATAACTCTGAAATTTTTGCACCTATGGGACTGAAACTTTGGTTTGTGATAGCTTGATATGTCTTTGTTGCAATGCTACATGTTTACTAAATTATGATGGGCCAAGAAAAAGTTAAAACTTGTTGATTTTGGTCCTTTCAAGAGAGCGGACTTGAAGTTATGGTAACTTTTTCAAAACTTGTTGATTTTGGTCCTTTCAAGAGAGCGGACTTGTTTTGAGATATGATTGTTTTATTTAGAACACTTGTTTGAGATTGGTTTTAGGACTAGTCAAAAACCTTAATCAACTTCACTATGGACTTTCTCTGCTTATGCTTAACTTGATCAACCTTCTATGAGTTTCATTATGATGATTCAAATCCTAGAGAATTTAGTTATAAATATGTGAAAATTTTACCCAAAACAATAATTTTTGTAGGAATTAAGTGCCCTTTAATTTTAATTATTTTATTTAATTTTTATAAAATCTGCATAACAACGTAGTCGACCAGAACTAAGTTAACATGCAACACTTTTTATTCTCCAATAAAAATAAAAGTCCTCGAGAAAAAATTTATCTATAAAATAGAGAGCTTAATTAAAAAAAATAATTTGCAAGAGAAGTGTCTAAATTCAACGCAGTTTATGTTTAAAATACTCATTCCAAACAATAAAAGTTATTGATAAGTTATTGAGAAGTGTCTAAATTCAACGCATTTTATGTTTAAAATACTCATTCCAAACAATAAAAGTTATTGGATTTTGGTCCTTTCAAGAGAGCGGACTTGTTTTGAGATATGATTGTTTTATTTAGAACACTTGTTTGAGATTGGTTTTAGGACTAGTCAAAAACCTTAACTTCTACAACATATAATTTAAAAAGTATAGTGAACTATAATATGAAAATTACCATAGGTACTTTGCTATGTCATCTCAGGCTCCCAAAATTTTACCATAGGTACATTGCATTGTGTCACGTCGAGGACTTGTACAAAGATTAGACACACTTGAAATTACCATAGGTACTTTGCTATGTCATCTCAGGCTCCCAAAATTTTACCATAGGTACATTGCATTGTGTCACGTCGAGGACTTGTACAAAGATTAGACACACTTGATTGCATCATCACTGTGTCACATCGAGGACTTGTACAAGGATAAGCACACTTGATTGCATCATCACTATAGGACATCAACTTAGAGATATATTTCTAGTTTCTTAACCCATTGCTAGATGTTCCTTGACCTTGATTGCATCATCACTATAGGACATCAACATTACTTGTTTCTAACCCATTCCGAGAGGTTCCTTGACCTTGGATGTTAGGAGTGATTCAACTTTTTCAATTTCTACCTTCACCACGTAGGAAAAACCCAACCAACTTTTCTTAGAGAGAATATTTCTAGTAACACAATACAACCATGAACATGCTTTATTCACAAGAGCAAAACCAACAATGAAGAAGCCCTGAGCAACAAAAGCAAAACCCTGAAATATGATGTGTAGCAACCCTAGCGAGAGTGCTAGAGTACTCCGCCTCTTCCAATGAACTTCCCAAGGCAGAATAGAAAACCTAGCCTCTTGCGCCTCCTCCTTCTCCTTCGCTTAGATAATAAGATAATGAGTAGAGAGTGTGTTCAAATGAGGAAACGTCCTCCTTTCTTTATAATCTTCGAGTCATTTTACTGGGGCCGACTTCTTTTCTTGAAAATTCTATTTTCATTTTATTGTTTTCTTGTGGGGCCGACTTCTATTCTAGGGTATTCTTCAACTATTCAATGGTCTTTCTTTGACTTCTTGGAATCTTCTTCTCTAAAAAAATGTTGTCCAGGAGGTCCCATTGCTACAAAACATCAACACACCATAGATAGGAGCATTTTGATGCCACCAAGGATTTCTCCTTGGGTCCTTATTAGTCTAGGGCACTCATCAAAGGATATTATTGATAGGAACATTTTGATGCCACCAAGGATTTCTCCTTGGGTCCTTATTAGTCTAGGGCACTCATCGGAGGACATTATTTGGCACGCATTTGTTGTTGATTTCTCCTTGGGTCCTTATTAATCTAGGGCACTCATCGGAGGACATTATTTGGCACGCATTTGTTGTTGACATCTACGCCATTGATTTACATAATGAGGAGGGCTAGCTTCCCTCTTCATTGTAGTGTGTTGTACCTTATTCTTAGGACTTTATCTTTTGGTTGACTTTTCTTCATCTCCCATGGTTGACCTTTTTGGCTTTAACCCATTTAGTTATAAAATCTTTAGTAATATGATTTTATGTTGTTTTAGGTTATATCGTAATCATTTTTGTCCCCTTTATACTTCATGCACCCCCGTTATTGGTTATGAGTGTTTGTTGTACTCTCTAGTCCCTTTGACGTATTTTGGTCTTTTGTGGACATTAATAAAATTTTCATTTACAGCATCTTAGAACTCCAAGAACAGTTGGAAGTAAACACATAATTTCTAGAGGTAAAATTGAACACAATATGATGTTATCTTGCACCAGACTATAATTGGAGAGTTGAAGAACCTTTCTTTCTCTAGAATACAAAGTTTATTGGGCTCAACAATACGATGTAGAAACATATATACTCAATGATATTTTCTTTGAGCATTGTGAAGAAACTACAGACAAATTTTATAGGGTCCACCCAGTACAAACCCTATTCGATTGATTAATTTTTCTTCTCCTTGATCTTGACAACAAATCATTGTAAGTGACGTGCAAAAGCTCATGTGGCATCGTCTTCTAGATAGGTGAAACCCCACATCTCCTCTAGACCTGAAACCAACACTGGTTTGACGAAATTAGATATAAATAGAATTTGCGAACTTCTTCCATTTCTTCCAGTCAGATTGGTTCCCATTAGGGCTTCTATGAGGCTCCGTTCATGACACAGCACTCAGTTCGGATTCCATTGAGTTGACATACATCCCAACTCTATGAGATCTCAGAGCTGGACTTGTCCGACTTGCCCCTCATAAAGTACTGGACACTAGTGTTCCATTACTGTATTTTTTCTGATGGCCTAAAGGGGTAGACGAGTTTTAGTGGATGGCAGGCAGCTGCCCAGGAATTCACAGTGCCCCCCTCTCCAAGTCCTCTTTGGATTCTTCAGATGACATCGTTAGGCTTTGCATCAATCCCTTCTCAACGCCTAATAGTGATAGGGCTTCCCCTTCTCCCTTCGCCTCTACTCGTATTTCTATCTATGATGTTGGTATTGAGCTAGGGCCTTGCTGTTATATCTAGCCTTGCTCCTTTTCTCTCTTTATTCCGACATTATTTGATCATGCTCTTTCAAGTATTTCTCATGTATATGTTAGTTTGGCTTTACTCTTTCAGAGGAGCCATTCGGTACTCATGTATATGTTAGTTTAGCTTACTTTACTCTTTCAGAGTTAGCCCTTCGGTACTCCTGCATGTGCTTGCTTTACTCTTTCAGAGTAGCCCTTCAGTACTTCTGCATGTACTTATTGCTGATTGTATTTTTTTCCCCTCGGTGCTATTGAAAAACCTCTTTGGTCATTGGTTGGACATGAATATAATTATCGTATCTTATCTCAGGCAAAGCATGCTTCACAGTGTAGTTATGTAAGAAGCAAAACCCTCTGGAATCCTCTGACATCCAATGGTTTAAGAATGAAACCAACAGATATCCTCTGAACTTTTTGAAGGAAATACAAGAAAATTCTGCATATATTATCATTATGTTGTCTGTGGCTTGTAAATTTCGAGATTTAGTTGTGTTATTCATTTATATGTCGTATCTTATCTCAGGCAATGCAGGCTTCACAGTGTAGTTATGTAAGAAGCAAAACCCTCTGGAATCCTCTGACATCCAATGGTTTAAGAATGAAACCAACAGATATCCTCTGAACTGTTTGAAGGAAATACAAGAAAATTCTGCATATGTTGTCATTATGTTGTTTGTGGCTTGTAAATTTCGAGATTTAGTTGTGTTATTTATATGCCCGAAACCATTAAATTTCTGGCTGGCATCCTCTGACATCCAATAATGTAAGAAGGAAACCAACAAATATAAAGGAGATTTGACAATATACTTTTTTTTGAAAAATACGTCATATATTTACATAAAAGTATTTACAAAGAGTGAAGCAAAAATGCGGAAGGGTATTCTTTGTTGTCTCCAAGTTTCGAGATTCAGCTGTGGGTTATTCAGATGCTGCAACCTTTTAAGCTCTTCGGTTGTCATGCTTACCTCGTTTTTTTTGTGCTTCTGTTGCTCTTTAAAAAAATTGCTCTCGGAAGTTTGAACTTATATCGAGTTATATTTGCCCTTTTGCCTCTGATGCTGCATCCATTTTTTTTATCTCTCACACCTTACTATCTAGTTTGTAACAAAAAAACCATTTTCTGGCAGAAGCTTTACAAGATTCAATTTCTTATTTTCCAGCAAAGAACTCAACTCCTCTTGTTATGCTTTTGTGCAACTAAGTCAGATTCTGTAATGAGCAAACTGCTGGACAAATCATCCATCTATACGGAGACCACTATATAAGTGATGCCATGGACTGTTTGTGGAAGCACCGTATTAGTGGGGTTCCAGTCATTGATCGCCAAAGTAAAAGAGTTCTTGGTAATGTCAGGAACACAGATGTACGGCTTCTGCTGGATAATCATAAGCTTTTCAGCGAAAGGAGGTAGTTTTAGTCTTATCAGGATCAAAGCATGCAGCTCCTTTCCTTCACATTTCCCACCTTCTGACCTTTTTTCTATTTCTATTTGATGTCAGGACCTTGACCATTGAGGAATTTCTCAATTCAGAAGTTCAGCACAGTGATACAAACTTTTCTTCCACGATGTCAGTGGAAGAAGGTATTGGCGCACTTTTGTCTGCTGGAACTCTCAGCCTGAAAAATGTTTCTCTTCCAAACATGCTGGATCCTGTAACAAGTCATGCAAGCGATACTTTAAAGATGACAATGGAAAAACTCGTAAGAGCAAAAAGCGACCGTAGTTTTTTGATTAACAATAAGTATGCAGTTGTTGGTGTTGTCACCCTTAGAGACATAATTATTCAGTTTGCTCCACCATTTATGGATTCTTCATTTGAGCTTGGCGGGTTTTTTGAGACAGCTCTGGAACAAACAGGATCTATGATGGAAGGTGAGACCATTGTTTATGCCAATCAGCGACGTTCTTGAAATTCTAGAAAGCTAAGCTGCACTCACTAGATCCCCAAAATGCTTATAAGACAGAATAAAAAGGTTCTTTTGTCCAATTACGTTTATGTTCACTATGCCATGAACCGTGTTTTCATCTGTTCAGGTATTAAGTATATTTTATTGATCCCATAGCTGTGAAGGCTGTCTGCAAACATTAGTCAACTGTTTGTCATATTCTGTAATTTATGTAATATTAAGTCGATCTGAAAACGTAAGGCTGGGATTTAATGCTTAGTTGTAACTTGTTTATATGGGGATGAATTTATTTTTAAGGCTAATTGTTGCAATGCATTAGCCAAGTGTCTGCCTTATTTTGCATACCTGTCTTTTTATTTGAACTCGACATATGAATCCCTTCCAAGGGGCTAAAAAAATGCATAGGCTATTATAATATATAGTTTTAATACGCTTACATGTTTGACCTATCATGTTCCCTTATATGCACTATCATGTTTTGACCTTTTTTTCTTTGACCTATGCACTATCATGTTTTGACCTTTTTTTTTCCATAATTTTTTGATGATCACGAAATACATATCACTATCATGTTTTGATTTTTTTTTCATGATTTTTTTTATGATTATGAAATAACTTTTTCTTTTCTTTCCAGATCATATCATGAAATGCAAATTCACTGTAAATTTCTTCTCATTCTGAGAGTGGTATCTCGAAATGGTATCTAAGGTAAATCTATAGGCATTCCCACTATCTAAGGTAAATATGCATTCCCACTCTCCGATTGGTATCTAAGGTATATCTATATTATAATAATAATAATAATAATAATAATAATTTTAGAAATAATAATAATAATAACTAAAGCAAATCTATATGCATGGTATATCTATATTATAATAATAATAATAATAATAATAATTTTAGAAATAATAATAATAACTAAGGCATTATATGCATTCCCACTCTCCGATTGGTATCTAAGGTATATCTATATAATAATAATAATAATAATAACCTTAGAAAAGCATTCCCACTCTCCGATTGGTATCTAAGGTATATCTATATAATAATAATAATAATAATAACCTTAGAATGGTATCTAAGGTATATCTATATTATAATAATAATAATAATAATAATAATTTTAGAAATAATAATAATAATAATTTTAGAATGGTATGTAGAGGTATATCTATATAATAATAATAATAATAAATCTAGAATGGTATCTAAGGTATATCTATATAATAATAATAATAATAATAATTTTAAAATGATATCTAAGATATATCTATATAATAATAATAATAATAATAACTAGAATGGTATCTAAATATATTTATATAATATTATCTAAATATATTTATATAATAATAATATTATATGTGAGCAGGCTCACATATAAATCTATATGCATTCCTACTCTCAGAATGGTAACGAAGGTATATCTATATTATAATAATAATAATAATAATAATTTTAGAAATAATAATAATAATAACCTTATAATGGTATCTAAGGTATATCTATATTATAATAATAATAATAATTTTAAAAATAATAATAATAATAATTTTAGAATGGTATCTAGAGGTATATCTATATAATAATAATAATAATAATAATAATAATAATAAATCTATCTAATAATAATAATAATAATAAATCTAGAATGGTATCTAAGGTATATCTATATAATAATAATAATAATAATAATAATTTTAAAATGATATCTAAGATATATCTATATAATAATAATAATAATAATAATAACTAGAATGGTATCTAAATATATTTATATAATAATAATATTAATAATAATAATTTTAAAATGGTATCTAAGATATATTTATATAATAATAATAACTTTAGAATGATATCTAAAATAAATCTAAATAATTATAATAATAATAGAGTAGCTGCTGGGGCATCATAGCGGGCCACTTACGCTCAGCTTTTAGTTAGAGTCCCCTATTAATTCAAATCACGTAGATATGCGATATCATCTCTTATTGATGTTCTCACAATGTGACTCACAATGTGGTTGGAAGGTAAATCTATATAATAATAATAATATATTCATTAAGGTAAATTTATATTATAATAATAATAATAAATTTATATTATAATAATAATAATAAATTTATATAATAATAATAATAATAAAGATAAATTTATAATAATAATAATAATAATAAATCTTTATAATAATAATAATAATAATAAATATATTTATATAATAATAATATTATATGTGAGCCTGCTCACATATATGTGAGCAGGCTCACATATAAATCTATATGCATTTCCACTCTCCGATTGGTATCTAAGGTATATCTATATTATAATAATAATAATAATAATAATTTTAGAATGGTATCTAGAGATATATCTATATAATAATAATAATAAATCTAGAATGGTATCTAATAATAATAATAATAAATCTAGAATGGTATCTAAAGTATATCTATATAATAATAATAATAATAATAATAATTTTAAAATGATATCTAAGATATATTTATATAATAATAATAATAATAATAATAATAATAATAATAATAATAATAATAATAACTAGAATGGTATTTAAATATATTTATATAATAATAATATTAATAATAATAATTTTAGAATGGTATCTAAGATATATTTATATAATAATAATAACTTTAGAATGATATCTAAGATAAATCTAAATAATTATAATAATAATAGAGTAGCTGCTGGGGCATCATAGCGGGCCACTTACGCTCAGCTTTTAGTTAGAGTCCCCTATTAATTCAAATCACGTAGATATGCGATATCATCTCTTATTGATGTTCTCACAATGTGACTCACAATGTGACTGGAAGGTAAATCTATATAATAATAATAATATATTCATTAAGGTAAATTTATATTATAATAATAATAATAAATCTATATAATAATAATAATAAAGATAAATTTATAATAATAATAATAATAATAATAATAAATTTTAATAATAATAATAATAATAATAATTTTTTATAATAATAATAATAAATTTTTATAATAATAATAAATCTTTATAATAATAATAATAAATCTATATAATAATAATAATATTATGGCTGAAATACAAATTTATACTATTAAAAGCTTAAATTTATTTATTATTATATTATAATAATAATAATAATAATAAATTTATATAATAATAATATTATAATCATCAAAGGTTGAAATGCAAATTTATACTCATCAAGGGTTGTGGGAAATGGGGGATCCATTCCATGAAGGGGGAGCCCAGCTAGAGACTTGTCCACAAGAGAGGCTTAGATAAAG
>JASDQU010506772.1:10895-29964 GCA_032191745.1 Picea mariana
ACAAGAAATGATTCAAGGTTGTAAAAAGAAGAAGAAAGAGAAAAGGGCATTGCTCAAAGAACTCAGGGAGATTAATTTTAAACTCTATTGGCACAATGTCTTGCTTACCACAAAGCTCAAACAGAAAAATGCTAAAGCTACTGCTGTGATTATATCCTAAAGGTAACATGGAAATTTGCTACAATCATGATTTAAATGTTTTCCAGGAAATATGGCAAAGCCTACTCATTTTTGGTCAATGAAATGCTAAGACCTCGATCTGTTTTACAAAATCAAACTAAATTCCTATTTTGTAGAGTCAAATGTAAATGCTTGCAATATTTGCAATATCAAGTTGTTGAGTTGTGATCTATTTTGGGATTGTAGAAGCTCTTTTTGAGAGAACTACCTTAGTAGATAGATATTATTCGAATCTAGTCATTAAGGCTATACTAGATGATAGGATCTGGAAGTTGTATAGATAGTTTAAATAGAGAGAGGAATGACTATGTGGTGGTCGAAAAATTGGAGATCCAGGGGACCTTTTTGAGAATCTCATTGTAAAAGGCATTTATGTTCAATTTGACACTTAATAGCAAAGGCATATGGATGGTTAGACCCTCTTTTTTCTACTATGTTATTTATGTATTCATGCTTGAATTCATTATTCAGATTGCAATGCTTTTTTATTCTTGACTGTTAATTTATATAGTGAAAATTTTGTTGTAGAGATAATTTTTCAAATTTTGATATCAAGTTGAATGTCTTGTTTCTTTATGACATTTTGAGACGAGAATTCATGTGAAGTTGACCAATTGGAGACTTCATCTTCCTTTTTCTTATATTAGTTTAATCCATCTATGTGTCTACCTATTATTCAACCAATGGGATATGATATGTTCTGATCTTTATTTTCATGTCATGCTGTAACCTTGAGCCAGTTTTCAACCACCCTACAAAAAACCAAATCATAAAACCTCAAAAATACTTTGCAATAAACGAATGATGCCCTAGCTTTCCCTCTCACAGTCAAGTGCAACTTTAGGGACTAAAATATGGGAAGAGTCATGCGAATTGATCGAGTAAAAGATGAGGTGGATGTACAAGTCAACATGCAGGATAGTCAAAGTCAAGTTGATCACTCGCCAACAACTTTCCCCGAAATCAACATGGAGAATTCGACAGATCATAAGCAGTTCCTATAATTTTGTATTCTATTATCTAGTTAGTTAGCATGATATTTTTCCACGTCCTAATCATTAATGACAGGATCGATTGTAATATTTTTTATATATGCTTAAAATTTCAAAGTACTGAGGGTTGATATTTACCCCCAAGCATGATGTGAGCATTGTAACCTTTCTCAAGAGATTTTAACAGTAATAAAAGGACATTTCACAGGATTCTTGCATGTTAAATGTTGGTGATGTTTTCTCCTCTTTGTTGGATGGTTTTTCTATCTTTGTAATCATTTATGTTTTCTATATCTGATCATTTTAAATAAGTTGAAGTTGGAGAATTTATATTTTTATACTCGGTTTCTGGATTTTAAAGATCTAAATGTTTATCTTCTGACATTATGATAAAGAAATTCTTAAATGCTTCTTTGTTATAATTGATTTTCTCATATTTTCTGCTACCCATCATTTTATTCTAAAGGATCTAATAGTTTGATTATCCTTCCCTACGAAAACACCTTGTAAAATCTGGTTGGTGATCTATAAATTTTTAAAATAGACCCCATAGCCCAATGAATGCGTAAGTAATATATCAGCCATTTTTATAAAATAAAAAAATCAGTCTATTTATTTAACTAGCCTAAGATCTAAGACTTGAAACAAAGTTAAATGTTATAGAGAGATCCCTCTCTAAAACTGGAAGGGATAGATCCCATTTTCAAAGTGGTTGGATAAAGTTATCTCTGGTAAATTTCTTCTTCATCACGACAACCTCTGGGAATTTACAAAGTGATAACAGAGCTGACATGTGGAAAAAATGAAGTGTGTTCACGTCACCATAGGTAACATCAGTAGGCCATGTCACTCCGATGCTCTGTGACTTTGGAACTCCAGGATTCAAAGAATCTTAAAGCACAACACTTCAATTCCTCTGACCTCCAAACTGGAAAACCCTCGATGGTTTCAAGAATCAATGGTCCATCCTCCTGGATAAGATCAATGATTGATAGGATCTCCGAGACTCCCATATTCATAGGATTTCACAACACAATAGAACATTTCCCCTAAATTTAAAATCTCAGAACTTCTGGATTCTTATCAACAAGCACGCACCATAGGGGTGCTACGTATCAAAAATAAAAAGATGACACATGGCCCAATCTATGGGAGACATGTGTAAAGTTCTAATTATCTCAAAAGGTGTGTGAAAATCCTGAAACAAGATGACACATGGCATGCTTAGAGTGGTTCCATGTAACACTAGGTGATGTCATCATGCCACATCACCCGACGCTCTAGGACTTTGGGACTTCGGGGTTTGTCTTGCCTGACCCCTTCAAAACTCTTGTAGGTCTAACCTCTGGATAGGTGTTCCCTGGAGCTTCGAGACTCCGACACTCCCGGAGTTTGGAACTTTAGGCTTCATAGGATTTCATTTCTGAACACCACCCCACCCCAAACCATCGAACGTCGAAATTCTGAATGCTTGCTAATCTTCGGACACATGTCCCCGAACATGAATGATCTAGATTAGTTCAGGACTTCGAGACTTTGGGGAGAACTCCACTCCGTGCAACCACAACCATATTTTCTTGAACGCTGAATTGCCAAACCACTTTGGGGATTCAACAGTTTGCCTTCTCGCAAATGATCTATGGTGTAGATTCACTACGGGACTTAGGGGCTTCAAGGTTTTTTCCTCCTTTTGTAAAAATATTAAATATTGTTGAAGCAATGAAGTCCAAAGGACTTGAAGGGTTAATCGTCGCACTCCTTTTCCCATATCCGATGACTGTGAAAGATTCAGACATTTCCCGAATAGATCCTTCGGCCATTGCAGTTTCTTGATGATCCAAAAAGGATCCAGGAAGGCCTAAAAATCAAATTTCTCAGAATCAAATGAAACTAGTGCTATTGCATCGATCTTGTCTCACCGATTCCGAACATATACTTTTTTTTGAAAATGGACTTTGCATGGCGAAGTTATCACAATTTGAAGTTCATGTCAAACTGGCAAAAAGTCAAAGTCAAAGTCAATAGTTCATACTGTTGACATCAGTATTATGTCAATAGGATAGGTGGAAGATGACGTTAGCATGAAATCAGGATGACATCAGTAGGAGACATGGAAACACCAGGGTGTGCCATGTGGCATTCATTTTTGGAACTTTTAGTAGTTGATTTGGACCAATCAAAAAATTGGCATGTGGAACTGTATGAAAGTGACATGTGGCAATATGTACATGACATGGCACTAGTGCTTGCATGAAATGTGGTCGGTACACCATTACGTACATGACATGGCACTAGTGGTAACATGACATGTGCCTGGTACGGTAGTGACATGGCATTATCCATTTGAGACACGAGGCAAGTATCGAAATGACGTGGCAGGTATGACAGTATTGAATCGATAATTGAATGTGTGGTGATTGGAACGATGCATCAACAATATGAACCAATCACAAGGTGACACGTGGCCCAATGATAGGGCACCATGTGGCACCCCAAATTTGGCCAATGTTGGCTGGGTAAAAAAAATTGTTACACCTCTAGAGGATTCAAACCCCCAACCTCTAGGTGAGGCAACAGACTACAACAAGAGCACTAACGAACCGAGCTATGCATGGTTCATGTTAACCATATGGCATGTATTGCTTTTGTTGTGAAGTGGTGCATGCATTTTGGGATAAGCCCTGGTCAGAGGGGGGCAGCGCATGGCCACATGGAGACCCGCGCGACTAGGAGCCCGGAGAAAGGGGAATAGAGCATATTGTTTTACAATGTGGGTTTTCCAACTTATTATTTGAGGATTTTAATATTTTATGCCGATTTTCATGGTTTTTTGGCCATATATTGGTGTATATTGGCCCGAATTGAGTGCCACAAGAGGTGGGTTGTTGGGATTTGAGCGCTCTACCTCATGGTTATATAAACCAAGCCATTGTGGAGTTTAAGCAAGCAACAAGCAGGTTGGAGAGAATTGAAGAAGAATTTTT
The DNA here is from genome assembly GCA_032191745.1 of Picea mariana. NCBI lineage: Eukaryota > Viridiplantae > Streptophyta > Pinopsida > Pinales > Pinaceae > Picea > Picea mariana. Next base: position 15,052 of record JASDQU010506772.1, read on the forward strand.
GAAGGCCAAGTTATGGAGAAAGGTAAACGATCTCAAAGATTATGTGGGGACATCATACATCCTTGAGTCTTGAAACCCTCCCATATTGCCAAGTTGTGGAGTGAAGCCAGAAGAGTAGCTGAGATTCAGAGGCAATTTATGGGAGTTCTAATCCACCTTTTTTAGTTCCATCTATTGTGTTAGATTCCTGAGACATAGCAAAGTACAAATGAGTGAGTCGAGGACCTAAATGATGTAATTTTGATGTATATTTTAAGCATTGAATTTTAATAGAGAAGCCTTCCCCACTGAAGAAAAAGGTCTGGAGACGTAGGCAAATTTTTCGAACTCTGTTATCAACTTCCGATGTTCTATTTTATTGATGGTTTTCTTTTTTGCATTATTTGTTATTTCTATTAATTATTTAATTTTTTATCGCTTATAATTTCATATACATTTTCAGAAAAGGTATTGATAAAATTGAAGTCACAGTGTAAATCGTTAAGCAATGATTTTAGATCCAGTGGTATCAAAGCAGGTTGACTATTGTAGGAATTGTGAATAAGCATGGGGAAAATCTTGAAGAGAGATAGAATCTAGGAACTCAAGGAGATCAATCAACAGATTCAACGAGAAATTTCCGAGATGAGAATCTTAGTGCAAATCCTTCATAAAGATAGGGAAAGGCTGTGAACAATGGTGTTAGCAACATAAGAAAGGCCAGTTGGAAGAAGTCCTTCTATTAGAATCCCAAGTGCTGACAAGGATGATGAAACTCATCTGTTTCGTAGGCAATCATATGAGGAATATTTGTATACTCATGCTACTCCAGTTGAGGAGAAGTTAGTAGAGGAGGCCATTGACAAATTTTCCTCACCAATAGAAAGAACTCAATATACTCCAGCTTCTCCTGTAGTGAATCAGGAATTGGAGTCAGGGAATCAGGATATTGTTGCGTTTGAAAAGCATACCAAAGGATTTGTTATGAATATTTTATCCATGTTTGGATACATGAAAGGAAAAGGTATTTGGAAACATGGCCAAGGTAGAGCTAATCCCATCGAGGTGTGATAATGACCACTCTATGAAGGATTGGGTTACACAGAAGAGTTTACTCATGATAAAAATCCAGTGGTGTTTTGTACACATTATCGAAAGTTCGGACATGATGTTGAACATTATTGGGAGTGACATCTAGAACTAAGACCAACATGGATTCGAACTCATAGAGGAAAGAAAGAAGCTCAAGCCAGCAGTGATGCGAACAGTGTGTTGCAAAAGAAAGGTAAAAAGGTCGAAAGGTATAAATATCCTCCATTTAACTTTAATGACTAACATGCTAGGGTCATGGAACTTATAAGAAGAACAATTCCATGCAAATCTTCTGGCAGTCATAACCATTGTGTTGTAGTATGCTGGAAGCAAAAGGTATACGGAAAGAAGATCATGGCAACAAGGAGTATGACACGACAAGATGATGCAACATTGCAGGTAAAAACAAAACTGCGTGCGAATTCAGCACAACCAACACAAGATTCATGAAAATCTAATATGGATCCAACTTAGTCATGGAAAGGCTTCATCAAATTCCTTAAAGAAAAAAATTATTGCTCACATTGTAAGGGGAATGTGCATTATGAAGATAGTTGTTGGAAGCTGCATCTAGAGTTGAGATGCTCCAAAAATCCTAAAGGGCTAGAGAAGAAGAAGGATGTTCTAAAAGAGAAGAAGAACAACCGCGAAACTCCATCGGTAGGATATATGTCATCTTCTTGGAACTAGGAATATTTTATGCCCGACATCTGAATATTTCATCGAGCCAATGTCTAGTCTACTTGATGTAATAAAACTAGTTTGATTTATGAAATCACTTATTGAGTCTAGTTAGTGTATTGTTGAGTCTAGACTATTTGTTGTTAGTTTATTGATGTAATGATGTATTCAATTGATGTTGTTGGCATAGGGGTAGACCCAGGATTCAACGCAAAAGAGCGCACCAACAAAGCCCTAACTACCAGCCCTTTCGGCAACACCTGCAAAGCAGATGAAGTCTCACCTGAGCTAGAGGCAGGGGTGGTTGCAAGACTCAGGTGTCTACAACCTTAGCTGGGATGAGGGATGATTTTAGGGGCTAAATTTCACTCATGGGATAATTTTCCATGGTTTTTCCAAAAATGAGATTCGATATTTTAAATATGATTTGCCAAAATTCTATAGAATAAAATTATTTTACCCTAAAAATCGCCAAAATTTTATAAAAACTATATAAAATACTTAGAAATTTGAATATTTTAAAAAATATATCACCAAACATTTATAGTTGGCATATAAAGGATTAGTAATATTCGCCAAGGTTTCTACATTTAAAAATAAATTTCCTTCCTTAAAATCATCCCTGGCTGGGACACAGATCTGTGATTATCTTTCTTACAGTGCACTTAGCATCAATTATTCCTTAACATATATTCATTAATACACTTCGCAGAAGGCACAAAGAATCGCAGTGAATATGTATACTAAGAATGATTCAGTACTTATCCACAGAAATATAGGTTATATTCAACAGATCAAGCACTAATCATCTCATATATCAGATCTAATGTTCATTCATTCATCAACAACACAGAGCATAACTAGATCTACTTAATCACATCAAGCACTTAGCCAAGAAAGAGATAAACACATAAGAGTGAAGCACAAAGCACTATAAACACAGTTACTGTGGTTCACCCCCACCCTGGGGCTACGTCCACAAAGTCTTCTTTATATTATCTTGGTCAAGCAGTGACAACACAGAGCTTCAATGACCCTTACTTTGCACAGGACAAAATATTTGCGCAACTCGCAAGATCCTTTTTCCTTGCTCTTTAGCATCAGACTATAACAACTTGCACTTAGCTCTCTGATCTCATGCACATAACACTCTAAGATACATCCAATGACACAGATGCAGTTACTAGCACTAAGATTTCATTCATACATCACATAGATGTACTACATTACTATCTTCTCTTATCTTACTATCTACATTGCCTATTTATATATTACAAAATGGGCCTAAACGTGGGTAAACCCATGGGCCAAAATCCCTTTCCCGTTACATCAATCCAAAACCCTAAAATGGACCCCGAAATAGGTCTTGCTTCCTTATTTTCTACTTCACATTGCGCTCCTTCCTTGGCAAGATGTCACAGTCCCAAAAGTGGTCAAATATGACCAAGTACTCTTCAAAACTTGGTCAAGGGCCAACAGTTCCCCAACACTCACCTGTGACTCGTTCTGAGTCACTCAGTTCTGACCAATTCCTCTTTGAACGCCTTGTGCTTGGCTTGAGCTGCTTCAACCTGTTGCAGTGCAATAACCTCTTATTCAGTAAATTCCTGGATTATTGTGTCATTGAGTGGTCTTTCCAGGCGCTATTTTGTAGTGATGACACCCCATTTGAGTTCATCTCCCTGGCTTTCAAGTTCGACGAACAGTTGGCATGCCTTCTCTTGGAGTGGTTGTAGTCGTTGAGAAACTTCCATTACTTTACTTTGTAGCATGCGTACTTGTTGTTTGGTTGTGCATTGCTCTATGAACCACTTCATTCTTTCAAATGGGGTCATGAACTTCAGCTATGCTTGTAGCACATTTGCATGTTTCTTTTCTTCATGGAGTTGTGCCTCTAATGTATGCAATTTTGGATTCTCTGCGAGAGTTTCATAGGTATGGGCGCTTTTGGTGCTTAGTTTCCTACATTCCGAAGACAAAGTTTTTAATCGGTCGATTGCACTTCGAGCAGTGGCCTCTCTTAGATCTCTTATCTCTTGGGGTGTCTCAAGCACGGTGCGGAGCTCCAGATCTGTGATGTGCTATTGATGTTGATGGATTACTTCCTCCAGTTGGGTCACCTGCTATGGAAGACAATCTTCCATCTTCACTTCTATGATCGTCACAGAGCGCAATGCCTTGTGAAATCTTTCTTGTGTTTCAAGTTGTTCTGCTAGCAACTGGTCCTTGCTCTGCTGTAACTGGGCTTTGTCCTCCTCCCATTTTTCTTTTAAGGCAATATGCTCCTATTCTTCCTTTCTCTGTTTCTCTTCATGTGGGCTTTGTTCTTGCACCAAAGCCTGGGTGGCTTGCGCTATGTCTTCTTGAGCTTGTCGAAGGCGAGATTCGACTTTCTCAGTGATCTGGAGTAACTGTGTGGGATCATCACCTGTTCTTGATATTTCCATTGTTAACGGTGTCGTAGAAACTGCTTGGCTGGACTAAAGTTCCTATTGTGCTTCTTTGAATTCACCCGTGATCCGGCGGAATATCTCCTCCTTCTTTGCTTCTTGCTTTTCCGCGAGATCTAATGAAGCATCATTCAATGCATCAATTAAAAAGTCAAAATCATTTGGGGTAAGTGTATTCTTAAGCATGGTCCGGGTGGCCTTAGTTTTCTTTCTGGATGAGGGCCTTGGTGGGGTAATCTTCCTTTTCTTGGAGGGATCTTCCTCATCCCTAGGTGGGGTAACCTCGCCTTTTCTCTATTCAACTTATGTGCCCCCTAGTTCTTCATCATCACCTCCCTTCGTAGGTGAGAGCGAAGAAGTCTTCGTGGATGTGTTGTGGATATCTTGAACTTCCACATCCTTCTTAGTCTTGCGCGATCCTGGTGTATCCGATATAGCTTAAGGGCTATCTATGTGAGACATCTCTATGGGGTCTGCTATGACAAGGAGGTTTGTTGACCATTCCTTGCTAATCTCCTCTAGTTCATCTTTTGTTAGCTTGTAATATGACTAGAGTTGTTGTTTGTGCTTGCCTGCACACATTGTGATGTAGGTGAAGTGACGATCTGCGTTGAATTTCATCAAAGTTCGAAACCTATGAAGAGTGTTGGGTGTAATGCACAGTGTAGACTAAATGGAATTCCTCAACTGAGTGTAGTACGCATGGAAGATGGCATTGGATTGCCACTATTTGTTCATGTCACTGGAGTACCACAGCGTACAGAACTTCGTGGCCAGGGGTTTGAAGGGTTTGATCTTGGGAAATGTGGCTCCCTCGGGTAGTTCCCACATGATGAAGGTGATGATTATGAGCAACCCACTAAAGTGGAACTCATACCCTTGGTCCTGCGCTTGTCTATAGTCAAGTTCTAGATGATTTATAAGGTATTTTTCCCAGTTCATTTGTAGTCCCTCCGTGCACTTCCCTGCGAGGTCAACTATAAATTCGGTCACCTGTGTAGGTATGTTTTCTCAGACTAACTTGCCTACGATCAGCTAGAAACCAAAGCATACTGCTACATTCGCAATGGAGGCTACCTTGTAACCTCACGTGCCTTTCTCCATATTTCCATATGTGTCTTTTATTAGTTGAGCGAGAGCATGATCTATGGTTTTTCCAGGGTAAAAGTCCTACGGGTCAGTGCCCTACATGCCTAGCCCAGTGACCTGATTGATCAGAATCGGATCCACAGTGATGAAGAGGTCCAACCATAGGTATCCTCCATGGTAGCAGGACAACAACAGTCAAACATAGGAATTTACTTCCTGATGCCTCCCGAAATTTGGAATCTTCATTACGTTGAGGAGGGTTGACTGTGCAAGGTTATGGGTCCATTTCTGTGGTACAATATTGAGGTTATTTTCTTTTGTAATAGTCAAATACTTGTGAGGGGATAGCATACTCTAAACCTTGTGATCTCCAAGGTTAAAATTGCTAAATTTCAGCATGGTGAGCTTCTCCTTGTCAGCATGAATTGCACGCACCCCTTTCGGGAGGTACGCAGTGACTATAGCATAGTCAAAATATCTGGGTACAGTGTCTTGATTTACTAGTCCACTTCGTGGTGGGATATATTTAGGAAATATGCTTGGGATCATCTTCACAGTGGCAAAGTCATTTCCGAGGTTAGATCGTCTTTCCGAAGGCGGTCAGGATGGTCCTACTTGAGCAGTGGAGGGGGAAGCTGCCAGTGTGCCTAAGGACGATGCCTATACACCTGTAGACATTCTGTGTTTTGAAATGACTCTCTCAGCCATTAAATCAATTAGAAATTCTTCAACAATTTTCTCAGCAGTGATGAACTCGTCCGACATACAAACTTGGGTCAGCTGGCTCAGGTGAAAAATAAATTCAGAGATGACAGTGAATAGTAAGGAAATGACCTCATGGTAACTAAATCTCAGGGTTTGCGCTCAGATTCTCAGTTAGAAAAAAGTATTCTCGGTGTGTGGTGTGACAGGTTAAGTAGGCAATCTTAGCAACGGTCTGCTTGCAATGGACATGGTGCCTTCCTTAACTCTGTTCTATCCATTCTGGTGCTATCCAAAAGTCTAGTGGTAACCCATAACTTCTTTTCGATCCACTCGGAGTGGCTGTCGAACGAGTATATCGTTTCCAACGACTATATTGCTTCGTCATGGTGAAGTACTCTATGTTGTTGTTCTGATATCTCGGCGAAGCTCCAATTCTGCAATTCTTCTTGCTGCGAAGTGACCTCTAGAACCTCTTGTAGCCTTACAGTATTATCCCTTTTCTTTCTTAACTTCCTAGCCTTCCTCCCAGTTAGTTTCATCTCAGTAATTCTTTTACCATTATTATGTTTATCTTCTGGGGTCTTAGTTACTTCGCACTGTGGAAAATCTTTCTTAGGGTTCCTTCATAATACTTCTTTTGTATGAAAAATAGGTAACTTGATCTTCTGGGGATCCTCAAGTGTTCTCTTAGCTTCGACATTGGAGGTACTAATATTAAATATCTGTGATCTTCTCTTCTATTCTTCAATCAAGTGCGCGATCCTGCTGGTCATAATGTCTTTTAACTCTTGCTTCTTTTGTTCCAAAACTTTTTCTTCTTCTCTTCATTTGGCCTGTTCTCTATCAATCTAGGGTTTTCCTAGGAGCATGGTAAACGAGGCATTGTCTTCAACAAATTTAATGATCTCAAAGTCTTCCACTATTGAAGTTCCATTAACAGTTGTAGGTATTTGGGTGCACCTTCCACATAAGTTTAGTAGCTTTCCTCTGAAGAAACTTGTTCCTCCTAGGGAAGGGATCATGGCAGGCTTTCCTATAGCTTCCCAAGTTCTTTCTGGCATAATGTTCACTTGTGTTTCTTCATCAAGAGTACATTCAATTTCAAAGTCCCCTATTCTTCCTTCGATTTTCTCCTTTTCTTTGAAGATCTCTAATAGCCTAACATATGGGTGATCATTCAAGGTATCTTTCATCTGTAGCAATATCTTTTCTAATTCTTTCTGGGTTTCTTCTATAATATTGGTCTCTTGATCTCCCTTAGGGTTTTCTTGTTCCATATTCATCTTCTCAAGCCTAGAAATCATTCTAGGGAAATCCAATACTTCATGGTGCATAGCCTTACAACAGAGGCAACTAGGTCTTCTCCTAGGGCATTCTTTAGCAAGATGTCCTGGTCGTTTGAAACTATAACAGAGGGTTAATCCTCTCGTATGTTTAGATGTTCCTCAAATCCTTCTTTATTGTGCACTAGGATCATGGTGGATAGCCTGCAAAAAACTTTTTTTCGGATCCCGCATCCACTTGTTAGTCCAGACATTCTTTCGATGCATAGGTATAACATATCTATCACTATACTTATCAGATCTATTCATATCAAACTTTCTTTCATGTATTAATTCCTTAGTTTTGAAGCTAGGACAAAATCTATCAAACATACCTAGATCCATGCTTTAGAAACAAAACAAATTTCACTTATCTTACTTCTACAGAGCACAAAGCTTTCAAATCTAAAAACTTTTGACTATTCTTACCATTATCAGGGCACATAGCTGACAGCTCTTACCTTTTTTCTATAGATTTGACCTTTTCCCTTCAAATCCGACCTCTTTTTCTATAGATATGACCCTTTCCCTTCAGATCTGACGTCTTTTTCTCAGCACAAAGCTTCACAGGTCAAACAGAACACTGCGCACTAGAGCAATAAATCTACACACAGAGCTTATTTCACAGAAATCTTCTTCTTCTTCAGTTCCCAACAATCACAGTTCCAGGTTCCGGCAATGGAACCATTTGTTGGCACAGGGATAGACCCAAGGTTCAGCACTCAAGAGCGCACCAACAAATCCCTAACTACCAACTCTTTCAACAACACCTACGAAGCAGATGAAGTCTCACCCAAGGTAGAGGCAGGGGTTGTTGCAAGACTCAGGTGTGTAAAACCTTAGCTGGGACATAGATCTGTATGAAACACTCATTAATACACTTCTCATAAGGCATAGAGAATCACAGTGAATACTTATATTAAGAATGATTCATTACTTATCCACAAAAATATAGGTCAGATTCAACAGATCAGGCACTAAGCATATCATATATCAGATCTAATGTCCATTCATTCATCAACAACACAGAGCATAACTAGATCTACTTAATCACATCAAGCACTTAGCCAAGAAAGAGATAAACACATAAGAGCGAATCACAAATCACTATACACACAGTTACCGTGGTTCACCCCCACCCTGAGGCTACGTCCACAAAGTCTTCTTTATATTATCTTGGTCAAGTAGTTATAAAACAAAACTTCAATGACCCTTACTTTACACAGGACAAAAGATCCGCACATCTCGCTAGATCCTTCTTCCTTTCTCTTTAGCATCAGACTATAACAACTTGCACTTAGCTCTCCAGTCTCATGCACAGGGCACTCTAAGATACATCCGATCAGACAGATCCAATTACTAGCACTAAGCTTTCATTCATACATTACATAGATGTACTACATTACTATCTTCTCTTATCTTACTATATACATTGCCTATTTATAGATTACAAAATGGGCCTAAACATGGGTAAAACCATGGGCCGACATCCCTTTCCTGTTACATCAACCCAAAACCCTAAAATGGACCCTGAAATAGGTCTTGCTTCTTTATTTTCTGCTTCACATTGTGCTCCTTCCTTGGCAAGTTGTCGTAGTCCCAAAAGTGGTCAAATATGACTAAGTACTATTCAAAACTTGGTCAAGGGCCAACATATGTAATACCCTTTTGGAGGACCAAAAGGTCTTAGTGGGAAGGCATGATCGAAAATGGATCCAGGAAGTCTTAAAAATAAAATTTCTTGGAATTGGATGAAACCATCTCCATTGTGCCAGGCTCATCGATCCACTTCCGACCATATATTTGTTTTTCTGAAAATGGACTCCGTACAGAGAACTTATCACGATTTGAATTTCAAGTCGAACTCGTAAAAATTTAAAGTCAAAGTCAACAGTCCATACTATTGACATCAATAGTACATCAATAGGACTAGTGGAACATGATGTCATGATTACATCAACAAGGCATGTGGTAGCACCACGACATCCCACGTGGTAGTCATTTTTGGAATTTTTAGGCGTTGATTTGGAAAAATAAAAAATTGACACATGGCACTATACTGAAGTAACACATGGCAGTCCGTACATGACATGGCACTAGTGATAGCATTACAAATGGCTGTTACGACAATCTGTACGTGATGTGGCAATAGTGGCAGCATGACACATGGATTGTACAACAATGACATGGAATTATTCGGTTGAGACATGTGGCAGGTACGACAATGATGTGGCATGTACGACAGTGATGTGGCAGTGTTGACTGTGTGGTGACTATACCGATGCGTTAGTAGTATGAACCAATCACAAGGTGACACGATGCCCAATAGCAAGACACCATGTTGCACCCCGTATTTCCCAATGTTGACTGGGTAAAAAAAAAATTCTTCCTCTGGAGGATTCGGAGCCTCAACCTCCGGGTGAGGCAACAAACTACAACAAGAGAACTAACCAGGTGAACTATGTGTGGTTCGTATTATCCACATGGAACGTATTTCTTTTGTTGTGAAGTGGCACGCCCATTTTGGGATAAGCCCCAATCAGAGGGGGCCAATGCATGGCCACATGGAAACCCACATGACCAGGAGCCTCGAGAAAGTGGGCTAGCACATATTTTTTCCCAATGTGGATTTTCCACCTTATTATTTGGGTTTTTTTAATTTTATGTTGATTTTTATGGTTTTGCCATATCTTGGTGGATATTGGCCCAAATTGATTGCCACAATGGGTGGGTTGTTGGTATTTGAGCCCTCTACCTCATGGCTATATAAACCAATCCATTGTGGAGTTTTTTATCACATGGAGTTGTCAAGGGTCATATGTACTCACTTTTAACACCTAAGTATATACCATTGCCTCATCTCTTTCTCTCCCTCTTCCGCATACCAAGTCCTAAAATATTTCCCTCTGACTGGTAAAGTCATTTTCCCTTTTTCTTAACAACCTGGCTTCCCTTGGTGTCTTACTTGACTAAGTCTCAGCCCGAAGCCTTTCTGTTTCTCTCAAAGCATGAAAACTCATCACTATTTTGTTTAATTATTGGTATTTTTTTTTCCTAAGCTTACAGCAAGTCATCCAAGTACTTGCTTGCACACGAAGTGTCAAGCACAACATTCAAAATCCACCCATTTCAAGTAGGAAATGCAAGGAGCGAACGTGTTCGATTTTTAGCTGTCAGATCTATCTAAAGATTCAGTCTCGATCGTTGGATTTTACTGGAGAGAGATCGAAGGTGGGAAGGCATTGCGGAGGCCACGAGTATAAGGATATGGAATTATGGAAGAAATTCACTCAAGAAGTTTCCATTCAAGGAGTGTGAAAAATTATCAGAACTTTGAAGCCCGGAGTTCATCTTGGCCATCCAAAACAAGAAGAAACACAGTTCTAGATCCCTCACTCCAGAAATGCAATGCTCCGAAGGATCGAAAGAGACATACATTCAAAACTCCTGAGGCCCGAAGCAACATAGTAAATATGGGTCATCGATTGCCAGAGGATGTGTGTCAACAGATTGATAAGTCTAGAGCAATAGTACTCCAGAAGAAAGGAGTAGAGTGGAGATGTAGAGCTCCTGAAGAGCTGGGATCCAGAGTAGACCTGAACCTCCCATGGAAGAGGGTGAATGGCATAATATCTACCATCCCGGGAGAAATTTACACCGAAATAATGTTGATGTAATGGGGCCTAAACTCCCAGAGTTCGGAGCACCGGAGTGCATTTGAGCCGTTGGATCGAGGAGTGCAGGTGTCAGGAGATATGACACTCCAGAAGAGCTTCATTCTAGAGGTTTGTGTTTGTGGAAGTTTGGAAGCAGCCAAAGCACAGAGTTCTGGAGTTCCTTTTAAATAGGTGTCCCGTCACAGCCTGAGGTCACGTTGGAGAGAGAGGCCAAGGACACATGGCTCTCATCCATCAAAATCTGTGACTTCATATTAGCATCAAGATTCCACATCAGTTGCGAGAGATCATCCCCCGAGAATCATTCTTGTTGAAGCACCAATATTAGTACCATCTCCATGCGTGGTTTTAATGGATCCTATAATTGGCAGACGAATGGAACTTTAGCGGTGGCGCTAAAATAAAGAGACTTCCTAGATATCAGATCGCAACCAAACCAATGGGCACTCTCCATTTCGAGACCTCAATGTGCTTGGACGTTAAAATATTTGAGCAGACCAAACTCTAAACCACGTTTTTGAGGGATAGAGATGTGGTTGATGCGGTGCATTTCGGGCTCAAAAGAAGCATGGTTCCAAACTGATTTTGATGGCTCTGAATTCATGTACTCTTTCAACGTCATGCCTAATTGTAACAAGTGGTCGCCCCCTAATTATCATTCCTTGTCTCGATCCTGAGGAGATATCAGTTAATGGACACAGGTCAGTAGTTGAAACCTCGACTCATGCCATAAATAGAATGCATGGAAGCCCTAGCCGAGGAGACATAACTGTCAGCCTGAGGAAGAAACACACACTGTCAAAAAAAGAAGTTACACAAGTGGAAATCTTTAGACGGGATGGCCAAGTCACACTGCTATGTGTTGTAGATTGATCAGAGTATAAATATATCAATTCAATATTTTGTTAAGGTCGTGAACTGGTTGAGCATAGCTCTATATTTTGTAATATTTTCATTAACATAATTGTTCTCTAGTTTTGTATGAGATCTGAGACATTTGCATTAATAGAATTCAATTTCTTTCATCATCTTTTTTAATCTATTCTGAAACCCTCAAGCATGGTGGATCTAGTTGAGGGTTGTGGTTGTATTGTAATTTAGGTTTGATTATAATGTTGTTGTGACCTATTCCAGTAATTTCCCTTTGTTATGTTATTTCCCCTTATGCTGAAATGCTCAGGCATGGAGGATCCAAATGAGTTGTTATAGCCGCATGGTAATGGAGGTTTTATTATCATGTTGTTGTGATATATTTAAGTGTATGAAACTCAAGTTCAAGAGTGCTCTTGTGCCTGAGTTTTTCTTCACCAAGTTTCTTGAAATTCGAATTCCCATGGAAGACTTGTCCACCTTTCTCACGAAGTATTCATTTTTCTCACCTTTAACCTTAAACCATTGAATGAAGTTAATGAGGATGTCATTTCCCTATGCATTTCTTGTCTAGTTCATGTGTTCAAATGTTCTTGTACTGAGCTATGTACATTTGAACTCCACTAATAAAACCAACCTTCACCAAATATTTGGATGGGTACTGGGCTTATCCTCTTCCAATATTAGGGTGACTCTCAGGGATAACATTCCTCGTGTTGTTTTTGACGAATGAATTGAATAATTTTCCTTGGGATTGAACGACAAAGAAGTTATGATTCTGAAGGTGCATCAGAAATTAGTACCTTCAAGATTGCAACTTGCACCCGACAACTCCATTGTTTCAGGTTTGGCTCCCAAAGGAATACACACTAGGTATGCTCCACAACTTCCTTTGGAAACACCTCAAGCTAACCTAAAAAATATTATCAATAAGGGAAAGACATCTCAAGAAGGAATTTTATCTTCCGTACTAGGTGATTCTGGTAATCTACGTGATTCTTCTTTTAAAATTCCAGTAGATGTATCTAATTCTCCTTTTATACCATCTGTTGGAGTTTCCAAAAGTTTAAATTTTGGAAGCTTCCATATTGAATTCTCCCCTTTTAGGCCTCATTTAGAGGAAATTTTTAACACCCCTACTTCCCCTAAGACTGTAAAGTGGTTTAGACTAGGAAGCTTAAATGATTTTCCCTCTATGGGTTTTCCTACTACCCATCCTGTCGAAGTTGTTGCACATCCCAATGGAAGGTGCTAATCCTCCTAGAAACAGAATGGATGGCATATTGGCTGCTAGGTATGCCCCTATTATTTTACCTCAGCCTATGAATGCCCTCCAAGTTGTTGATTACCTCAATTACATGCCCAAGTTTACAGGGTAGGAAGAGATAACTACAGAAGAACACCTCTCATCTTTTTACAGTTATGAAAATAATCTTAATATTGAAAATGAAGATGTCTAGTTGAGATTTTTTGTACAGAGCCTTGATGGTGAGGCTAGAAAATGGTTCAGGGGCTTGACTCCTGGATCTATTGATGGGATTGAAGCTCTAGATGATTCATTCCTGAGACATTGGAGGGACAGAAAATATTTTCTTTATTATATTACAGAGTTTGGATCGCTTAAGAGAAAATACTAGGAATATGTTTCAGACTTCTCAAAGAGATTTAATAAGATGTAAAATAATATTCCCACTGAAATTAAGCCTACTGAAACCTCTACCAAAATTACTTATGCTAGTGCTTTTGACCCTGTGTTTTGTCTCCTGTTGAGAGAAAGAAGAGTTGCCTCATTGGCTCATATGCAAGATGCAACCCTTGAAGTAGAGTCCAATATATTGGAAGTTGACCAACTTAGGAGTAAGGTTGATAGAGATAGAAGAAAAGGTAGGTTTGAAGCTTCAACCTCTGGTTCCTCTACTTCCCACCCTCAAGTGGATGAGTTGACAAAACTAGTAAAATCATTGTCTGCGTAAATGCAGAAGTTGAAAGTTGAAGGAAAACAAAGTTATAGGAACCCCAATAATGTTGATAATAGGGGTAACTTCAGAAGACCCAATAATTCCCCTCACATCATCCAAAGAGGCTAAAGAGATAGGGGTAGGGATGATCAAAAAATCCAAGCCCCTCTCCAAAATAACCTTGTTATTGATGACGAAGGGGAGGAAGAGGAGGCATATCCTCATTTAACCCAATCTGCATTTAAAGAGTCTCTTATGGATATCCAACTAAATGAGCTGAGGAAAAGGGAAAGGGCCGGTGGCAATCCAAATAGATACAACCTCAAGTCCAAGAATAAGGAGGGAAACCCTGACACTCCTAATCAATCTACTAGAGAAGAGAATTCTGCTAAGAGTGTGGTAGCTAGAAGGAAATAAAAAGAAGCACAATACCCCTAAGCAGTGGTTAAGAGAACTATTTTGGAGGTGAAGAAGATTTTGAAACCTCCCTCCTCCTTTATCTTTGAGAAAGAGATTCAAAATATTAAAATCCTAGTACCTTTTTTAGAGCCAGTTAAGGATGAGGATTTCAAAAGGTACCTTTCCAAAATGTTTCATCTTGAACCTTCATCTCATCCCATAGACTCAGTCAACCTCCAAGATGAAAAACCAGTTGTCATACTAGGGCCTTTGGTAGAGGATAGGGATGACTCCTCCCCTCCTTTATTTACCTCATTAAACATTCATAATAAATTGTTGCACAACTTCTTGATGCATTTAGGGGCATCTCACAATCTCATGCCTAAGACTTTCATGGATGAGCTTGGGTTGGAGGTTACAAAAACCTACCATGACTTGTACTCATTTCATTCCAGGAAGGTGAAGTTCCTTGGGGTTATTAAAGACCTAGTTTTTTCCTTGTTCCAATTGCCAATGAAAAGTGTGGTCATGAATAGTGTGGTGGCTAATGTCCCCCCTAAGTTTGGGATGCTCTTGTATAGGTCTTAAATAAAAAGACTAGGGGGACACACAAGGATTTATAGGGAAGCACAACTTGCTTACATTATCAGTGATGAAGCAAATCCGACAAACCTCCCCATTTTTGCAGTAA
>JASDQU010506773.1:25288-39166 GCA_032191745.1 Picea mariana
TACGATAATTAATCATTAATTTCTTGTTTCTTCCCCATGTTTTGATATTTGTTTAGAATAGAGTTTGTGGTTTCTTACCTTACTTGCAAAAGATCAACAAGTTTACTATTGAAATTGAAATCTATGTGACTACTAGAATAACAAGCATCTTCCTATTCCTCTAGTGCTATTGGAATACATGTAGCAGTTTGTTTCTATAAGCAATTTTGCCATGATATTTCCGGACATATGAAGATGAACTGGACAAATAGAAGACATGGGTTTTGTGCAGAATGCCCAAAATTGAGTAATACATGATCATATTTCCAAAAAACAAAATGGTTTAGGAGATATGGGTGGATATTTAAGACACATTTTCCAAGTAATCCTGCAGTGGCCCAAATTCCTGTAGCACCTCAATATTCGGGTGGTTACGCCTCTTGTGGACGAATTTGGGAATATGATTTTTTCAAAGATCAAGTTGTTGTGCTTCTATGTTATGCAAACATATCCAACATCCATTAGTTAGCCTCCATTTCCTTAATCAAGTTTGTGTTGGTTGTAGATCCATGCATTTGGGATTTAGTCTCGTTTTGTTGTAACCATTTTCCTTCTTTGAAATGTAAGCCATATGTATCAATGTAAGGAGGATCAATGTAATTGGGAGGATAATTCTGGAACAAAGAACTTTTTGCATATCAATATCTCTCCATTGTAGTCTTTCTTGGAAGTGTATTCCAATGGAGATAGGCCCCTTACTTCTAGTATATGTTGTCCAATAGTTTATTTTCATTGTGCGAGTTTATTCAATTTATACAATTTTATTTATATCATGTGGGTCAAACTAATTCTTGTTGGAGTAGAAATTTCATGCTTCCTTGTTTTTAATTTTGAATGGTGATTTTATAAACAAGGAAATGGTCAGAGCTGCATTTTGATGCAATTAATAGTCACCAATTTTGCACTGGTTAGAAACTTCTCATGATAGACATCTTGCCTACATGCATTAGTTTCTCAATTCTGTTATTTATAGTTTCAATTGAAGGTTGTCAATATAACTCATAGAGTGAATCCAACATAGTACTATTGAATATGAGGATCTATATTCAATCTACAATTCTACCTTAGAATATTCATTGTTAGATGAGCAACCAACTTTGTTAGTTTTTATTCATAGTTCATTAGAAAATGGTGTGTTAGACACTTCGAGATCAACTCTGCATATATTGTTCCTGACACTTTGGAATTTTAACAATTACCTAGATTGATGATAAAATGTAAAATAATTATTATCATATAATTCGACCCATGAGTGGATTAAAACAATACATCAAACATGAGATTTTCTTAAGACATACTACAAACATTATGGAATCTATGCAATATGTTCATCATATTCAAGCCAAAATAAGGCTACACACAAGTATACCATTAGAGCATACACAACAAGAAGAGATCTCTTTGGGGGTCATAAGGAAAGCTTACCTCAACCAACAAGGTTGACACTTCGGCAAATGGATGTTAGAAGAATCGGTACCATCAATCGACTGTGACAATAAGTATAGTAAGGGGCATAAATGTAGTGAGAAGAAAGAATTATACATAGAAAATGAAGAGAAAAAAGATTAAGAATCGATACCACCACAAGATCTAGAGCTAGAAGAGACTACTCCAACAATATATTATCATGCATTGGCTAGCATCAATACTCCACAAACCCTCAATATAGAAAGATATATAAAAAATAAAAGGGTAATAATGTTGATTTATTCTAGTAGTACCCATAACTTTATCAATCACAAATTAGAAAAAGATCTCAATTACTTTGTATATCTAGCACTAGAGTTTCAATCAATGATTGCATATGGAGGTAACATAAATTGTTCTAAGAAGTGCCATAGTATTAAGCTCAAGATGGGGGAGTATTTATTGGATGGTCCCATGATTGCCATCAAATGGGTGGTGTTGATGTTGTATTATGGGTTTAATGGTTACAACCATTGGGAACAATGGATCTTAATTTTGAATATCTTTTCATATATTTTCCTTAGAAGGAAAGAAAATTGAGCTTAGAGGTATCCAAGGGAAACCCTGTAATGTGATAATCTCTAACAATATGACAAAATTACTCAAGAAGGGACACCATGGTGTAACTGCACAATTGTGCCCACTATATGTTCAAACATATATAGCCTATGCTCCAATGGATCTCCAAAAAGTTATCAATAATCATTCCAAGGTAGTTGGAGAGATGCCTAAGGGTCTTCAACCTGCTCAAGATCATGCCCATTTTATTTATTTCTGACCATAAAGTGTACATCCAATATTCCATATTTGTTGCTTAAAGAATATAATCAATGACAAGATCCCATTGCAAACTATTTTATCAGAGTTTAATGGAGAAGGGAAAATAATACTAGAACCATAAATAATCCTTGAAATAGGGATTAAGAAGCTATGAAATTGAGAAATTACTGAGTACCTCATCAAATGGAAGAACCTTCCAATGAAAGAGATGACATGGGAATATGATTTAATCATGTAGACACAACCATAGTTGTTAAGTGTTGAGGACAACTCTTGTTTGAAGGGGAGGGGCATGTTAAGACCTAGACAAATCCCCATACAAAGACCCATGTTATGTATAAAACCTCTTATTAATCCCTAGATATTTAATTATTACATTTCTAGTGTTACATTTGTATGTCAGCTAGAACCCTCCATTGCGCCATTTCATTATAATTTTACCCCTTTTCTCCTATATATATATGGAGACTTAGTATTAGTATCATATTATCTCATCTTATATTGTATTTTGAATTAGATATATTGTAAAAGGAGGTTTCCCTCTCGAAGTGGACTAGAATAATTGAATTCTTATCATTTTTTAAGGTGTTGGATCATGACATGCTATACCACTTTCATCCACATGAACACATTTAGGATTTATTCACCACACATTGCTCAGTATAGGTAGGGATGATGGACCCATATTTTGGCACTCTTGACCTCTCTATTGTGGAGTTACAAACATAACAGTTCTTTCTGCTTCAATCACTTGTGGATAAATTCTAGGAGGAGAGTGGAAATGCCCATGACCATTTTCTAGAACATTTAAGAGTCCAACAAGAGGTTTCACCACAATAAATACTTCACCAGAAGGTTGTGCATCAATTGCCTCTCTAATTTCATCCATTGTATAATCAACTCCAAGAAAATCCATTATCATCTTGTCATACATAACAAATTGTCTTGATGAAATAGTCATTGGAGGTTCACTAGGGGTCTGAAATGGATTAGCCTCTACTAAAATCCCACACTTTATTTGTGATGATGGAGGAGAAACAACAACATATATTGCACTAGAATTTTTATTAGCCTCTGCTGAAATCCTTCATTTTTTCATACCTAACCTTTCCTTTTATCTTTCTTCAATTACCTTTTCAATTGGTTTTTATTTCCTCGAAGACTTTCTACCTTGATTATGTAGGTTACCCATGTTTAAAGAGAACAATTTCCTTCCAAGTACACAGAAAGACCAAAATTTCCTTCCAAAAGTTCCATTCCAATTATACAACAAGACAAGAAATGCCTTCTAAGTACACCACAATACCAAAAGTGCATTCCAAAACTTTCCTTCCAATTATACAAAAAGACAATAAATGTCTTCCAAGTACACCAAAAGATCAAAAATTCCTTCCAAAAGTTTCCTTCCAATTATACAACAAGATAAGAAATTCCTTCCAAGTATACCACAAGACCAAAAGTTTCTTCCAGCTATACAATGAGACAAGAAATTCCTTCCAATTATACAAAAAGACAAGAAATTCCTTCCAAGTACACCAAAAGTGCCTTCCAAAAGTTCACTTCCATTTATACAACAAGATAAGAAATTAATTCCAAGTACACCACAAGACCAAAAGTTCCTTCCAATTATACAACAAGACAAGAAATGCCTTCCAAGTACACCAAAATACCAAAAGTGCCTTCCAAAAGTTTCCTTCCAATTATACAACAAGATAAGAAATGCTCATACACCAAAATACCAAAAGTGCCTTCCAAAAGTTGCCTTCCAATTATACAACAAGATAAGAAATGCTCATACACGAAAATACCAAAAGTGCCTTCCAATTATACAACAAGACAAGACATGTCTTCCAATTATACAACAATACAAGAAATTCCTTCCAAGTACACAAAAAGACCAAAAGTTCCTTCCAATTATGAAATAAGCCAAGAAATTCCTTCCAATTATACAACTAGACAAGAAATGCCTTCCAAGTACACCAAAGGACCAAAGGTTCCTTCCAACACTTGACTTTCAATTATACAACAAGACATAATTTTCCTTCCAAATACACAACAAGATAAAAAAATATTTACATTGACAATTGTCTTCTAATTACACAAATTTTCCTACCAATTACACCACAAGACAAAAGTTTTCTTTCCATTGACACTAAAAAAAAAACTTGATTGTTGTTGTTGTTTTGCATGCATATATCAAGATGGTGTTACGTTTTTGGGAGAGAAAGAGGATGAGCATTGTGCCTACCTCATATTCTTGTCCAGGAATAGTGTGCATGCTTTCCAGTAGGAATTCGTGCATGATCCTGTTGGAAAAGAATATGAGGTAGGCATAATGTCCGACCTCATTTATTTTTTCTCACAAGAGCATGTGTGTGCTCTTAATGCAACGGATTTTTCTTTTTTATATGGCCCATATAACTTTATGAATAAAGGTGTGAAGGGATTGGGGATAAATAGGACTTAGGGGATTAGGATTGAAAGTGATTTGAGGCATAGGGAAGTGGTTAAAGAACTAGAATGAAGGTGTAGGGGTTGTGTCCCCCCCAAGAATAGGTATGGGCATAGGGTTCTTAGGGGTCAGTTGTGGAGGGAGTTAAGGGTTAGGTATAGTTGGGGGCCTAAGGTTAGATGGAGATAGGGCCTAAGTGGAGGAAAGTTCATAGGAATAAATGGGGATAGCGATCAAGAAAAGGTAGGGGGAAAAAGGTAGATAGGCCCCCCTATAGCACTCTATCCCTCTCCCCCACTCTCCCTCTATGTCCCTCTCTCCCCCAATATCCCCCCCATAGTATTCATAATATAATATGACACTTCAAAAATTTGTATTATGATTTCATTGCGTCTATGCCTTCACTCCCTCTCACTCACTCCATCTATCTCTATATCTTCCTCCCTCCCCCTATCTCTCTCTTAGTATGCCCCTCTCTTTCTCTCTTCCTTCCTCCCTCCCTCTCTCTCTCCCACTCTATGTCTCCCTCGCTCTCTCTCCCACACTCTTTTTCAACCTCCATCCTTCCCCATATCTCTCTCTCCCTCTCTCTCTCTCTTTGGTATGATTTATCACTCTCTATCCTTTTCTCCCTCTCTATATTTTACATGCTCTATCACTATCTCTAGAGAGAAGAGAGTTGGTGTACTTTGGATTGTTTTTTGTTGAGAAACCTGTGAGAGCTTGAGTGCTAACTGGTTTGGTAAGTTGAGTGTCTCTCTATAACCTATCCTTGTGGATTCATATCCTTGGCTCAGGGATGAACTATTGTTGATACTTGGAACAACATCGTCTAAGGTTGGGTGGAACGTCCTTGGTCTGCAGCTAGTTGGTGATTGGTTTTGTTTAAAATAAGTGCTCTATGTCACAATTTCATTTGCTTGTATATTTATTTCCATTATGTATTAATTATTATCTCTGAGATATGTATTTATAATGTGTTTGTTTGTTAGTTATTGTTGTGCATGGCAAGTTTAAGCATTATTTTAAATACTAACATGAATATTGATAATTGCATGTGTTGTTATTGTGTTCCTTTCATGCTTATTTATTAGTTAATTATTATTAGAATTCAATATTAGTTCTTGAGGTGCGAAATGAAGTAGTGTGGACAGCTTGTGGGTGGATGGGTATGTTACAAAGTGGTATCAAATCTTTTGGTTGAAACATTGAACTTGTATGGGCCAGGACGAGTGTGAATTGGGAAAATTTGTTGTTGTTGATTTTAGGCTGTGCGAATTTGGGAAAAAATGGAAAAAACTTATTAGAGAAAAATCCCCAAATTCGTGGGAACATTCAAGTTTTAAATAATCTAGAATTTTCTAATATGTTTAATGACATCAATCAGTCGAGTTGTAGAGATGAATTCGACCCGCAAGGTCAAAATTTTGTATTTTAATGGCTACTATGACACAGAGCAAAGTTTGACAAATCAACGATCGAGATCACATTAGATCTCAAGATCAACGACCTTGATTCATTTTGGTAAATTTAAAAATTTACAATGTTTTAGTATTTTGCAAAAGGAGAGAATCAACAACCGAGATTCATTTTTGGAAGTTGGGTAAAGGAGACAGATCGACGGTCTAGATTCATTTTTTCCTTTAGGAGGTTGGATTCGATCGATGGTCAAGATCATCTTGGCTTGGAGATCGACGATTTAGATTCATCAAGAATTGGTTAAAAAAGTTATGTGTTAGAGTTGGCCAAAGGAGACCGTCGACAGTTGATGGTCAGGTTGGCCAGATTGGCGAAGTATTTTCTTAGTCATCCAAGGTAAATGGTCAACGAATTGATGGGTTGACGGTTGGGTCGGTTGGATTGGAAAAGTATTTTTTAGTCATCCAAGGGAAATGGTCGACGGGTCGATGGGCCGACGGTCAGTTCAGTCGGATTGACGAAGTATTTTTAGTCATCCAAGGGGAGTGGTTATTGGGCCAATGGTCGGGTCTTCTAGATTGGAAAAGTATTTTTAGTTTTCCAAGGGAAATGGCCGATGGGTTGACAGTAAGGTGTTGGTCGATTCAACGAGGTGTTTGGATCATCCAAGGGAAATGGTCAATGGGTCAACAGTCTGGTGTTGGCTGATTTGGTGAAGCGTTTTGTTCGAGTAAGAGAAAGCATCGATGATTGATGGACCGTCGGTTAGTGGTCGACCAAATTGGTAAAGTTACGAGTCAAGAGAAATGATCGATGAACTATGAAATAAATATGGTGTTGACATGTCATGCCATGTTAGCTAGAATTCCATGCTAGAGTCTATGTGTCATGCCACATCAACATCTGCAAAAATAATTTCCATGTTAGAAAAGAAATGGGCGACGACCGATGGTCAAGTCGACCGAATTGGAGAAGTGTTTTTCATCAGTCAACATGAATAGTTGATGGTCGATGGGTTGATGGTCGGGTTTGATGAATTGAGTGAGTATTTAATCCACCAATGAAGATCATCAAAAATCGATGGCTAATGATCGGGTCAAGCAGTTCAGATATGTGTCACAATCAATTTTCAGAGAAAAGGGTCGATGGCCAATGGTTAGGTTAACATTTTAGGTAGTGAGGGAAGATTAATGGTTAGTATCTGACATGATTTGCGATTGATGGTTCATATTTCCACATAGGCCATAAATAAAGCATATTAAATTGAATTGAGATGAAACTTACAGGTTTTTTCCATAGAAAAGAGATATACAAAATTTCTAGAGGAGCCATTTCCCATTTCTTCTTGGATTTGTCGAAAATTGTAAAATAATGGTTTTTAAAGATCTGGTTCCATTGGCAGAGATCCAGATTAAGATGAAATTATTGGAGAGAGTCCAAAAATAAGAAATGGAAACAATACATGAAGGAATTGAATAAATTCTATGGGGATTGGAATGTGGATGTTGCAATAGGCCAAAATCCATTATTCTGAGCCACTTTTTGGGGATTTTTGAGATTTTCAAAGGAGGAAAAGTGACCTACTATCACAAAATTGGAAAATTTAATATAATTGAAATTTTACATACTTATTAAGAGAAAAAACTTTGATTTAGTGAAATTTTTCCATAAGTGCACAGATTGAGAGATAGTCAATTTTGCTAAAAATTCTAAGTCTAGAAAAAGGGGTGAAAAAGGACAAACTTGTCATTTCCATATTGCTACAATGTTTTACTAGAGAATCAGATTGAAAGTATGATAGTTGTTATGAATTCCATGTCATTATAAATATATATGTCTCATACAAAAATTTCTCTAGTTCCTAACATATTTTCTTCTACAGTTGACAAAAGTTGGCATTTCAATAAAATTACACCAGTGGAGAAAATGCACAATGGGGTGAAAATAGTTTTTCCAAGAAGCCATAAATTTCGACTCAAGGATCAAAATGATGCATGATTATAGTCATTGAAAACATGATTCATAGGAGAATAACCTATAATTACTATAATTTGTATAATTATGATATAATTCTTCATGAATTTAGCAGAAAAGGGACATGTAACATTAATTGACAATTTTTATAATATGCATAATTCTAACAAAAATGGTTGCTTGCAAATTTTGAAGAATTAGGGGATATAAACATATCCATTCAATAAAAGAACATATATTTGGGACATGGAAGAAGGAGAGGAAGCTTTCATACGTGAGAGAGAATCCAAAGGTCAAAATATCAATGTTGGTAATGCAGAGACATAATCAAGTGGGACCATGGGCATATGGAAATAAGAAACATGAATAGAGACTATGAGAATCCTGAGAATACAAGTGCAGATCTAAAAAGAAGATAACGAGAATATTATGAGAGAACAAAACCAAACAAATGCTCAAATTATGCAAATCATAAATCAATTGCATAGATAAGCAAATAATTGATCAGACTCAAGAAAACAGGAGGAAGGGAGACAATATGAAATAACAAAACCAAATAAATTCTCAAATGATGCAAATACTAAATCATTTGCATAGGTAAGAAAATAATTGATCATACTCAAGACAGGAGGAGGAAGGAAGACATTACGAAAGAAGAGATAACTACAGAAGAACTAGTCATTTAAGAAGTTCTAGTAGAACTCATAGACATCACTCACCTCCTTAATCGACAAGGAAATTTTATGCATATGAATAATTCATAATTACTCCATAAGTGTCTCCTGTTAGAAACCAAAGAAGAAGACATGAATTGGAAAATTTTCAAGGAAAGTTGAGGAAGCTTAAGCCACCATCCTTTGATGGTGAAAGAGAAAGGGAAGATGATGTTGAAGCATGGTTTCTTGGAATTAGGAAGTATTTTCATTTTAAAAACTACTCATCTAACTTAGAAGCCATAATTTTCACATACCATTTGCATGGAAAAACTTCTATATTTGGTTAGATCAGTTGAAGCAAGTTGAACACATTAATGAGAGAAGGATCACTTGGAAACAATCCAAGAGATATTTTCGAAAGGATTTTCTTTTATATCACTTCTATGAAAAGAAAATGCAATAGTTATTTGAACTTAGATTGGGAAGCATGACCATGGAACAATATGAAAATAATTTCTTAGGATTGATAAAGTATGTGGGGTTTATCAAGGATGAGAAGGTGAATATACAAATATTTTTGAGTGGATTTCCATGCTTTTATAAAGATAAGATTCAATATGATGAGCACATGACTTTGAAAAATACCATTAGGAAGGATAAGAACCTATATGATCAAGACAAGGGAAGAGAATCTTTGAAAAAACTATCATAAGGATAAGAATAAAGAGAAATAAGGTCAAAGAAGGAATTGATTCAAACCTCCTTTCCACAAAAACAACCCTAATAAAAATCAAGAAGATTAGTCTACTAAGAATGAATTCAAGAGAGAAGTGTAAATTTTAACCTTGTACAATATCTACTGCAAATAGATATTCAGAAAAGAACAGAAAAGATACAATGGCAAATACAAACATTACACAAAGATTTTTCCCCTGGAAACCCAAACCGGGAAAACCAACATATTCTATATTCATTCATTGTGTTACAATGTTTACAATACAAAATACATATAGGAGCCAGTGGCATCCAAAACCCTAACCCAATGACCTGGATTAGTCCAAAAACCTAATTCCTTAACCAGAAATAGAAAACCATTGGCAAAGAAACAATGTGCCGAAAAACCACCTAAATATAATGCGGTCCTGAAAATGTGATCCCGATGCACTGCCCCCGAACCCCCGCGTGGGGGGATCCACCCCCCTGCACCCCCCTAGGGGGGGACTAGAGGCCCCCCCTCTAACCCCCCTGTGCACCCGACGCAAACGCTCAGACACTACTACTCCTGCAAAAAATATAGCACATACCCAACATTCTCCCACTTGTTGTTTTCTTTGCACATAGGGGGTTACAGGGTTACATAGTCAAGAATCCAGGGCAGCGATGCCCATGTATCCTCTACACCAAGAGAACTTCTCAGTGCTCACAGATTTTGTTAATGAATCTGCAACATTCTTCAAAGTTTCCACCTTCATCAACAATACTTTCTTTTCTTCAACCATGTCTCTCACAAAGTGATATTGAATATCAATATGTTTTGTCTTTGAATGATGAGTTGGGTTCTTTGCCAGAAAAATTGCACTATGACTATCAAAATCTATTATTATAGCTTGTTGTACCAACCCAATACCTGAACACAATCTTTGTAACCATACTTCTTCCTTACTTGCATGAGTGGCTGCCATATATTCAACTTCTGTAGTTGAAAGTGCCACTACAGCCTGTCTTTTGCTCATCCAACTTATTGCTCCTCCAAACAGGTTAAATACATACCCACTTGTAGATATCCTATGATCCAGATCTCCTGCCAAGTTTACATCCACAAATCCATGTATATCCACCACTCTGTCCAATCCCAGTCTTCCTTCATAGCACAATCCATAGCTAGCAGTGCCACGCAAATACCTGAAAACCCTTAGGATACACATATTTTGCTTAACCATTAGGATACACATATTTTGCTTCCTAGTATTCTGTATACCTTCTCTTATCAATCCCGAAAGATGAAATTAATATTTATACAAGATAGTTACACTCCCAAAAACACTCCTATGTCAATTAAGCATCGATTAACAACTTTGAATTTCCCCAAACAATTTGAGTTTCTTTTAAGGATGAACAAAGTGTGATCGTATAACCTTATCCAATAATCTATTGGTTTAAGTTAAATTGGTGATCATTAATAAATTATTTCTTGATTTATTTCTATTCCCTGCCTCAGGCCAACGCAGGGACTCTAGCTTTCTCCTCGTGGTCAACCATCATTGATTGCCTATTAACTGATGCATTTTGTGTATTAATTGGTCTGTTTTTTAATGTTTTTAAGACAATGTTGCCCATGTTTTCTAACATTATTTATTAATTTTTTTATTTTAGAAAAATTATATACCTAATTATTTATTCTCTCATCCCACATTGATGCGACTAATTAACTGTGGTGGAGAGAAATATGATTTACCTATTTGTAAGGGTATTAAAATTGATTTACAAAATAGATAAATCTAAATGATATGATTAATCAAATTATTGGTTGATATGATCTGAGCTTCTGCATTTAATCGAGTCACTCTACACAATAATCACTCTGCACAATATGTACCCAGTAGTGGAATCTTTGCGCAACATATTCTACCTGGCTACAACTTTGAGCAGCACTGACTACCACCTCCCACTGCCCTACACACTTCCTAGTTGTTTTCCATTTAGAGCATTACTTTGATATCTGTTTTCCACTAGTTTCACTATTTTTATTCCTCTGTACCTAGAATTCTTCGTTCAAACACTCTTCATTTTTCACATTGCTTTACATCTCCCATATTTTCATTGTTGTGATGTTTGTTCCTATCTAGGTATGTTTTGCCGCAATGTTTTTTTACGGATATTTTTTTTTTAGTGAAATTTTCACCCACTCTATAGACTTTATGATGGTTTAATATTTTATTTAATACAATTACAAAAAAATGATAACATAATTTAGGGTCACTGCATTTCCTAAGCCATCTCAATTCTAAGTAAATATGCATTTATAGAATTTCTTATTTATAGAATTTATTTACCTGGAAACAAACTCTCATTCATGCATTGTCTCATTCCTCTGTTGTTTCCTGTGTTAGTTCAGATGTAGGCATGATCTTTGCTGTTGTGTTATTTGAGATTGAAGAATGGTTACCTTGAAAACTTGGCTCATGCTGCCATGTATGCCTTCCCACTTTCCTTAGGACATTCTCTCTGCTAAACACACAAGTTGATTCTTCAATCAAATAAAAAAATAACCCACTATTTGGGTATGAGAAACCCACCATTAGGTATTTCAACACCCTTCTCAATGCATTACTCAATGCTAAACCTTTTGATATGATTCAATATTTGTATGAGACCATTCCCAATGAAATGTTTAATCAACATTGTTTGTTTTAATTTGAGTTGGTGAAATTGAAAGAAAAAATAGGCAACGTAAAATGGAGAAAGTTGAACAATTTAATCCTTGTTCTATGCAAATATATCCATTTTGTCATTTGAAGCCAGAGTAGATCATGCATGCAGGTGTCTGCATAGTAAAAGGTTGATTTTTCTTTGAATTTTTTGTTGAATTTTCTTTATAATTTCATTGATAAATGATTTATTTGGATGAATATCGGTGAAACAAAATCCTTTTATCATACATTTAGAGGAAATTTTGTTTTCAGAAAATATTTTGATCTCTGTAGATTTGTCTAAGGCATTTTAGACTGTCAAAAACCTTATAAATAGGGTAATTTTGAATCTACCTATTATCTTAAGGATGAGATATTGTGATCGCGTATTTAATAGTGCAACTCATGAAATAGCTCAAAACTTAGGGTAATTTGTGATATTTAGGTTATGATTGGCCGTTAGGATTAAACTCCCTTTCTGGCTTAATATAGGAATGATTTGTGTTTTCATGATCTCTTCAGGAACAACATTAAATGTCACATTGATATGTGAATATTAGAAATTTAGTATCAGCTAATGACACTTTGTCAGGCGATGCAATTCCACCATTCAGTGGAAACTTTAGAATTGCATGTTAAGTTTTGATGTCATAGCAACACAAATTACTAGATCATAGAAATTGTAAAAGAAATACTATTTTCTTGTTTGATTAGCCTGTATAAGGCATAGGTGTGCTTTTGGAAAATATCAAGTTGTATTCATTGCCAAGAATACAACCCTAATCATAGTTTTATAACATCCTCATATGTTGGAATATATTATATTCCTTGGAAGGTAATAATGTCTTTGTATTATGTCGGAAATTTTCCACAATCTTATGTAAAAGAGTATTAAACAAATATCCCATATTTGTTATGGAATAGTTTACTCTTGGTAGGAATATTATATAAAGAGATGATATAAAAGAGAATTATATTATCCTAGATAGAATATGTGAGAGTAATTCCTCCATATCTCTTGGTATATAATAATGTCAAGTGTTCCTCTTAAGGCATAACATGCAATCATCATCTTGTGCTCTCAAGCATTCTTTTTCTGAAGATAATAGAAGACAACCTTCTGGTATTCTTTTTCCTTTTCTCTTTTTGTTCTTATTTCTCACATGGTATCATTTTGTTTTGGGCACTGCTATTTTTGTAGATTTTCCGTCAAATCTAGTAGCCATTAGGCTTCTCTTTAGATCTAGGCATGATTATATATGTTTTTTTTTTTAAACCCTAACCCCTATTTTGTAGTTTTTTGCAGGTTTCTTAATTGTTTTTTCTATATATCTATATGAAAATTTGATTATCCTCAAGGAGATCTATCTTTCGGTTATTCAAATCTAGTTTGTTTTTAGATCTAGTTTTTTTTTTTTTGCAAAAAACATTGAGGTCGTAAATTTCAGATCCAGTTCTGAAACTTTTGGTGAAAAATATGAAGAAACAAGTTACATATTTGAGTTCCTCACAAAAAATTACGCATTTTGAAAAAAACATTGTTTGATTTCGTGTCCGGAAAGCGAAGATATCGCTAATTTAAAATCAATTATTTTTCATAAATTTTCCATACAAACAGTAATATTGTAGAGCTGATATATTTTGACACTATATATATATATATATATATATATATATATAT
>JASDQU010506773.1:39285-57268 GCA_032191745.1 Picea mariana
TATAATATAAATTCTGAGCTATATTGATCACGTTATGATTATTTTAAATTTTCGGCTCAAAACCCTTGATCTACTTTAAATGATGATTTTTTTTTGTAATCTCTTTTCACATTACACATTTTTTTCCTAGCTTGTCTATTATTTGCATTAGGGTTTATCTATTGTTAGGTTTTTCATCATAATGACTTTTTGTTCCTGAACTTGTTGGTTCTAACTATCTTACATGGAAGAGAAAAATGATTGATGTTCTCAAGAGAAAGAATCTCTGGAGGTTGGTTAATGGTGAACACAAGAATCCCACTAATGCTAAAGATTTGGTTATTTGGGAAGAAATATGTGATCAAGAAAGAGGGATCATTGGACAAATGATATCATATAGTCTTCAGGTAAGTATTGAGGCAGAAGACAACTCGGTTGAGGTATGGAAAATTATTACTTCTTTATTTGATAAATCTGATAATGTATTTGCTTATTACCTAGAAAAGAAAATCCATGATCTAGATACTGATAATTTTGATAGGATAGAACTCTATATTACTGAATTGAAAACCTTAAATGAACAATTAAAAAATTGTGGTAAATATTATAAAAAGATTGATATTGCATTAATCATTCTTGTAGAACATAAATTGCCATCTTATTTTGACATGTTCATCCAAACTAAGAATAGAGCTATTGAAATGTCTAAAGGTACCATGAAACCTACTTTTGATGAATTTTGTAAAGGGTTGATAAATGAGAAATAAAGGTTGATTTCTTTAGGCCAATTAAATTCTCATAAATTTCTAATGACACATAATAATAAGAATCCTAAGAATATTTTTCAGCCTAATACTAAAGGTTCTTGTTCACACTCTTCAACTAATAATTCTGGTAATGCTTCTAATGTAACTCATGAATTTAGTAAGAAGAAGAAAGTATATGATCCTTGTAAATGTTGTGGTAAAACTAATCATCCTGAAAAGAGTTTCTATAAAGGAAAACACTTAAATGCTAAGGCTAAAAAACAAGCTTCCAATGAACAACAAGTAGCTTTATGTGCGTTTTTTGTTCAATATAGTAATTCTTCTAATGTGGAATGGATAATAGATTTTGGTGCATCTAAACATATGATAGACAATGCTTATTTGTTTACATCTTATGACAATAGTAATCACTCATCTTATAAAGTGTCTATTGGTGATGGTAAACAACTTGACGTAATTGGTTCTGGTAATGTTAAAGTTATTAATGGTCAATTAGAAGATGTTTTTCATGTTTAAAACATGCCTATAAACTTGATTTCTATTTATCATGCATGTCAGAAAGAATATAAATTTGAAGCCTGGCCGGATAAATATTTTCTTAAATATATCAACCAAAATTTCAAAGTAGTTTCTTTGGGTCCTATTGATCATGACAGTGGTTTATATAAGTTTGTTGGTTTTCAATTAAAGACAACCATTTTATTCCTATGATGTTCATGCCGATGAATTAAGTTAATTATGGCATGCAATATTAGGTCACTTGAATTATGGTAAAATGCAATTGTTATCTAAAACGGTACATGGCTTACCTAATATTTCGTCTACTAAAGGTGTTTGTGAAGGCTATGTGCCTAGTAAAAATCATAGAGAAATGTTTGAAAAAGGTAAATCTTGGCGCGCTAAAGAACCATTGCAATTAATTCATAGTGATATTTGTGGTCCTCTTGAAACTCCTTCTCTATCTCATGCAATTTATTTTCTTACTTTTATTGATGACTTTAGCAGAAAATCATGGGTTTATTTTCTGAAACATAAAAGTGAAACCTTTGCTAAATTTCAAGAATTAAAATCCTTTGCTGAAAAAGAATCTGGTAAGAGTATTAAAACCTTGAGATCAGATAATGGGGGGAAATTAATTAAGAAAGAATGTGATGCATATTTTTTTAAGCATGACATTCAACATCAAAGCACAATTCCTTATATGCCTAAACAAAATGGGGTTGCTGAAACAAAAAATAGAACTTTGGTTGAAATGGATAGATGTATGCTACATTCTAAAGGATTACATAAAAACAATTGAGCTAAAGCCATTTGTTGTGCTAACTTTATTTTAAATAGAGTTCCTACAAAAGAGTCATTCATGTTTCCCTTGAGGAAAAATGGAATGGAAGAAAACCCGATATAAGTAACTTTAATATATTTGGCAGTGAATGTTGGGCTCATATTCCTGATGAAAAACAAAAGAAGTTAGAACCCAAGTCTCATAAATATATTTCATTGGTTATGTTGAGGATTCCAAAGCTTACAGGTTTTTTTACCCTTCTACCCAAAGTATAATTATCCAGCGAGATGTTCACTTCAATGAAGTATCTTCACCACCTCAGTCTGTTGAACCTCATCTTACCTTGAATGTGTCATTGTCTCCTGTTACACCTATATTTGTTAGCCTTTTTTCTAGCGCTATGCCTACTGTTGATTTGAGTTCACCCTCTTCTTCAAGTATTCCACCTAAATGTCCCGAAGTACCTAAAGTAACTTATGTTTCTTCTCATCTTTTTGTTTGGGCCCAGAAAACTCTTGAATCCGTAGGTAGTGAGATTGGTAATCCTTCCTATACTCGTAGAACTAGATCTAATGTTTCTCTTATGACCAAAGTATTAGCCACAAATGATCCTACTACTTATGTCTAAGCTAAGGGTCACCGTCATTAGGAACAAGCTATGTTTGTTGAGTATGAATCTCTAATAAAGAAAAAGACATGGACTCTTGTTCCTCTTCCTCTAGGAAAAAACTTAACTGGTTGTAAATGGATATATAAAACAAAGTTTACTGCATATGGTCAGATTGAAAAATATAAAGCAAGGTTAGATGCAAAATGTTTTAATCAACAAGAAGGTATTGATTATAATGAAAATTTTAGTCCTATTGCTAAAATGAATACAATAAGAACCATTTTATCTCTTACTGCATCTTATAAATGAGAAATACACCAAATGGATATGAAAAGTGTTTTTTTGAATGATGATATTAATGAATACATTTATATGCCACAACCCCCTGTATTTGTTACTGCTAAAAATTCTAACTTGGTATGCAAATTACACAAGTCTTTGTATGGTCTCAAGCAGGCACCGAGGGATTGGTATGACAAAATTGATGCATATTTATTGAACAATGGTTTCAAGTGGTGTATATCTGATCCAGTGATCATGCACTTATTATTGTCTTATATGTGGATGATCTTATTATCACTGGCAAGAAATTTGTATTAATTCAAAATATGAAAAGTGATCTTCAAAAGCAGTTTGAGATGACAAATCTCAACATCTTTCATTGTTTCTTGGGTCTTCAGATATGGCATATGGCCAATGGTATTTTATTCTTTTAGTCAAATTATGAAACAAATTTATTGCCTCGTTTTCATATGAGTGATTGTAATCCCTCTCCCACACCATTTCAATCCGGTGTTAGTTAACGGTGGAATGTACTAATCCTCATGTTGATGCTACACTGTACAGTTAGCTTGTGGGAAGTTTGATATATTTGACACACAACAAGCTTGATATCTCTTTTTTCATCAGTCTGGTTTCTAGGTTCATGCAATAGCCTCATGAAAGTCATTGGAAGGAAGCCAAGAGAATTATGCAATACTTAAAAGGGACAATGTATTATGGTGTATTTTATTCGATCAGTGCTACAATTTCACTTCTTGGTTATATAGATTCTGATTGGGAAGGTGATAGTTCAGACAGACGGTCTAATACAGGTTATCTATTTCAACCTGGTTCAAGTCCTATTTCTTGGTCGAGTAAGAAGGTGAAAACTCTTTCATTATCTTCTTGTGAAGTAGAGCACAAAGAAACTAAAGAAGAAGTATGGTTACACCATGTTCTTACAGAGCTTGGACTGATTGATAAATCCGCCATAGAGTTTAGATGTGACAACCAAGGTGCAATAAAACTTTCTTATAATCCGATATATCACTCCAAGACAAAACATCTTGATCTTGATGTACATTATATTCAAGATCTAGTTGTAGATGGTACTATATCTTTGGAATATTGTCCTATTGGGCAACAAGCAACGGATATCTTCACCAAATCCATGACAGAGGCAAAGTTTGAACATATTCTCTCTTTGTTGGGGGTAAGGGAAGTTGTAATCAAGGGGGAGCATTAGTAATGACTCCTTCCTCCATTAGTATAGGATTTTACCCCAACCATTATTAAGGGGGAGTGTTGGAATATATTATATTCCTTGGAAGGTAACAATTTCTTTGTATTATGTCGGAAGTTGTCCACAATATTATGTAAAAGAGTATAAAACAAATATCCCATATATATTATGGAATAATTTACTCTTGGTAGGAATATTATATAAAAAGATGATAAAAAAGAGAATTATATTATCCCATATGAAATATGTGAGAGTAATTCCTCCATATCTCTTGGTATATAATAATGTCAAAAGCATCTCTTAAGGCATAACATGTGATCACCATCTTGTGCTCTCAAGTATTCTTTTATATTTGTATGGGGTAATTGTGGAGTTGCTCTCTTGTAATATTGAAGGAGATTTCTAGAGATAATAGAAGAGAACCTTCCTGTGGATTATGTATACTTCATTGATAGGAGGGCTATGCAATGTAGGGCTTGTGGATGAGGCCTTGAAACCCGATTTAAGTCATTTGGAAATAAAGAAATATTTTTTTCATTGATGAAATCAACACAATTGAATTGTTTTTTCTAGAATCACCAAATTATCTAACTATAGTTCATATTGATTTCACCTCCATATGAAGTTCGTGACTTGCCTATCCTTAAGTTGTTGACAAATCCTAAAGTGAAAATTAAATGCTCTGGTAGCCTGATTGTCCATAATTTGTTACCTTATTTACCAAGATAAAATTGAACCTGACCAAATCGAGGGTTTATGACATCAGATGGGATCCTCACATCTAAGGAGTTGTTTTGTGGAATGCTTACGTTTCTGATTTTTGTGAGAGTTTTGGCCTTCATTTCAATTGCCAGGAAAATAGTACAA
Organism: Picea mariana; assembly: GCA_032191745.1. Lineage (NCBI taxonomy): Eukaryota > Viridiplantae > Streptophyta > Pinopsida > Pinales > Pinaceae > Picea > Picea mariana. The sequence goes on from JASDQU010506773.1 coordinate 44,295, forward strand.
CAAGCCATCACATATTGCATCTGAATATATTTTGTGAGATAAGTTGGGCACATATACAGACTACTGCAAGTACAAAAACCAATTGCTTACTCTGTTCACTTCGTCGCTTTATCTTTCTAGCTTGTTTTCCACATTCGAGGCCTCGTATGTAACGAGAAGCAAGGGACAAAGCATTGTTGTTGAAAATATCAGCATGCTTATAGTTGGTCGTATCCTTATCAACGCCAATGTTGGATTCAACAAATAGGTATATGATCTTCGGGTCGTGAAAAAAGAGATGTGCATATTTCTCGAATAAAACCCTAATTATTTCCTGCACTGCATTTCTATTTGCATCAATGAATATCTTATTTTCATGTACAATATGTGACATTTTATGTTCTGCAACTCTATTTGCAGAAAACCCTAACACATTTGTGTTGTTGTATGTTCTGCATGTCTATTTCATCAAACCCTAATGAATTTACTATTTCAATTTACAGTCAGTATCGTTGTGTCTCTCAGAAATGGCACTGACCAAGGTCTGGGGTTGGACAAACAATTTGTTCCAGATGACGACTTGTCTCGACATCTTTGTCGTAAATGTCATAAATTACTTCACAAACAAACTTCATCCATGGGGCTGGCGTTTATCCTTAGGCCTGGTCGTCATTCACATCCTTCTGATGTCCATCGATGATTATTTTATGTCGAAAACACTAAACAACCTGGTGGAGCAAGGGCGGCTACAGGAAGGCCACCAGATTCTTGAAAATATCCACAACAAAAAGAATGTCCAAGCTGAATTTGATGACCTGATTGAGGCCAACAAGGCTACATGGGCCGTGAAGCATCTCTTCTAGAATCTTTTGTAGAAGAGAAACATGTGTATTTACTTTGCTGAGACTAACCCGGGTTGCATTCATCGTTGCCTAGGATGCTCTGTGTGAAAGAGGATAATGTTACGTGTTTAATTGTCCTTGTCAAACCATCATAAAGACACCTACTCACTAATATGTATTTTATTATTATAAAACTAGGATCAATACACATTTCTAGTTTCACTCCATATGATATTTCAATTTTGAAGTTATAATATTTTAACTTTAAACACGTACTTTCTGAAGTTATAATATTTTAACTTTAAACGTGTACTTGATTTAACTATTTTGATGTATACTTCAAAAAGTACGTGTTTAAAGTTAGATGGCAACTCTGTATAACTAGTAGTAAACGTGTACTTGATGTATACCAATGTAGAAATACATTGTTGCTAGATGGCAACTCTGTATATAGAATTTTTATTTATTTGATAGTTTTACTAGACTCTGTATATAGAATTTTTATTTATTAGAGATTTTCCTATCTTTCTATATATATTTTTATTATTTATTTGATAGTTTTATATATAATTTTTATTTATATGATACTTTCGTGGCATTAAATTCTCTCACATAGGGAGAAATTCCTTCAGCGTGTTCGCATAATAGTATTATGGTTTGGTTTGGGGAGAATGTGAATTGATGTAAGCATGGATCGTGGTTCATGTGGTGGAATGGTAGAATGCCTTTTATATAAATGGAGGTTCAATTCTTCAGAGTAATAAGAAGATTTCTCTTAGATCAAAAAAATCCAAGTCATTGGCTGTGACCATCTAGTGTTGTGGCATGCCATACTGATATTGCTAATTTTCATCCTCCAATAATTCATTAACATCTTCCTTGGACTTTGGCTATAAATCTATTTGACGAGATAATTCTATAATTTGCTTTGGCTTCTACTGTTCAAGATGAGGAAAATGCCACAGTTTATAATGCGAGCACATATATGTATATCATTATGAATATAAATGTAGTTGCACCATGTCAAGACATGTGCACGTGAAAGTAACATGTAAATTTACTAATTTTCATAGCCCATGATCAATATTTTGTGTTGTTAGAGAATAATAAAATTTTATGTTTTACATAGAATGTTATGTATATGGACAATGTTGGGTGAAAACTAGGGAGACGATAGTTTCAAGCCGTCTTATAGAAATATTTAGTGTGAGAGATTTTTTTATCATTGTAAAATCAAAATTTTATGTTAACAACTACATCCTACAACTACCCTTCGAGTACTAGCTGTAAAATAATATGCTCGAACGTAAAGGAAATAAAGCTGTGAAATAATATGCTCGAACATAAAGGAAATAAAACTGTTGAGAAGGAGGCACATAAAAAAAACATCATATTCATAAATAGGTATAGTGTGAGGACCACATCCATGCAGGGATAGGAAAAGGTCCTGGCCAATATTATAAGAAATGGCTAAATATTGCATTACTGGTAGAAGGAGGATGGTAAACTCAGACAAGTGAATGAAAATTTTCAAAATGCAAATAGGTATAAATAATATACAAGAATGTAATTTTCTATGCTATTTTTTGTTTCATTGTTACCATTCCTTGGGTCAAATCATGTATTTATGAGTTTGCACTTGATGGATAACGATATTATAACTTTGAACATCCAGGAACGCAAACGGCTTAGGGTTATACTTGAAAAAACAGTCAACTTAGTCAGATCCAAGAAGTTAGATGAAACAATAGTTTTTTGATTTTTAAGAGTTGTCTGACTTTATTATTGTCAAAATAGATTTATATTTCGCTGATTTTTATGAATTGTCTGAGTCTATTATTGTCACACTAGATTTATAGAGAGGGAACAATCCTCTCAAATTATTTTAATTAATTTTTTATTTTATATGTCATCACTACAAATAGAATGAGATGTTGCTTGAGGAGATCCACATTATGTAGAGAAGGGTATGCCTCATATTTAAAAAACAATCAAATTCAAAATTGCTCTGGAACTTATAGTATCATCTTTTTATGTTATGTCATTGTCTATCATAACTGTAATTTAATACATCTAACATTGTTTCATAATTAAATGATAAAAAAACACATACTTATGAAAGAGAATGAGATCCCTCACAATAAGGTATTCATTCATGTGGATAATTCTCCAAGTCATTGGCTGTGACCATCTAGTGTTGTGGCATGCCATGCTGATATTGCTAATTTTCATCTTCCAATAATTCATTAACATCTTCCTTGGACTTTGGCTATAAATCTATTTGAGGAGCTAATTCTATAATTTTCTTTGGCTTCTACTGTTCAAGATGAGGAAAATGCCACAGTTTACAATGCGAGCACATATATGTAAATGTAGTTGCACCATGTCAAGACATGTGCACGTGAAAGTAACATGTAAATTTACTAATTTTCATAGCCCATGATCAATATTTTGTGTTGTTAGAGAATAATAAAATTTTATGTTTTACATAGAATGTTACATATATGGACAATGTTGGGTGAAAACTAGGGAGACGATAGTTTCAAGCCGTCTTATAGAAATATTTAATGTGAGAGCTTTTTTTATCATTGTAAAATCAAAATTTTATGTTAACAACTACATCCTACAGCTACCCTTCGAGTACTAGCTGTAAAATAATATGCTCGAACGTAAAGGAAATAAAGTTGTGAAATAATATGCTCGAACATAAAAGAAATAAAACTGTTGAGAAGGAGGCACATGAAAAACATCATATTCATAAATAGGTATAGTGTGAGGACCACATCCATGCATGGATAGGAAAAGGTCTTGGCCAATATTATAAGAAATGGTTAAATATTGCATTATTGGTAGACAGAGGATGGTAAACTTAGACAACTGAATGAAAATTTTCAAAATGCAAATAGGTATAAACAATATACAAGCATGTAATTTTCTATGTTATTTTTTGTTTCATTGTTACCATTCCTTGGGTCAAATCATGTACTTATGAGTTTGCACTTGATGAATAACGATATTATAACTTTGAACATCAAGGAATGCAAACGGCTTAGGGTTACACTTGAAAAAACAGTCAACTTAGTAAGATCCAAGAAGTTAGATGAAACAATAATTTGTTGATTTTTAAGAGTTGTCTAACTTTATTATTGTCAAAATAGATTTATATTTTGCTGATTTTTATGAATTGTCTGAGTCTATTATTATCACACTAGATTTATAGAGAGGGAACAATCCTCTCAAATTATTTAATCAATCTTTTGTTTTATATGTCATCACTACGAATGGAACAAGATGTTTCTTGAGGAGATCCACATTATGCAAAGAAGGGTATGTCTCATATTTAAAAAACGATCAAATTCAAAATTGCTCTTGAACTTATAGTATCACCTTTTTTTGTTATGTCCTTGTCTATCATAACTGTAATTTAATACATTTAACATTGTTTCATAATTAAATGGTAAAAAAACACATACTTATGCAGGAGAATGAGATCCCTCATAATAAGGTATTCATTCATGTGGATAATTCTAAATGATTTGTTTTTCATTTTCTTATTTTTATTATTTGACTTATCAGATAGTGTGAGAATCACCACAATACGAATATGATATCTACCAATTGTAATGTTATATATTATAAGTTCCATAACTTTGGAAAAATATAAATATAAATTAAGTTAAAGAAATTGAAGAGTGAAGTATAAACATTATCAATGTTTGAAGGCATTTTTTTGTAGACTTATAGAGAGGGATCAATGACTGGTGCTTCCCCTACATATGTCACATTCATTCCCCTCATCATTGGGCATGGGAATGGACAAATCATCGATCTTCTAGGAAGATGTTTCACATCTTGAGTCACGTCCCCGCATCTGGATGCTTGGATATCATCACCTGATGGTTCAAATGAAATAGATCTTTTAACTTCTAGCTAGATGTTCATATCTACAAGGAACAATGGACACGAGACTTGTAATTGTGTGTCTAAGTTAACTATCAAAGCCTTGCGTTATCTCTTTTATTTGACATCCAATATCACAGAACGAACCATTATTTTTGAAAGCTCATTACATAATGTGTTACTTTACCAAGATTTCTTCAACTTGTTGAGTGTGTCCCTTTTGTCTTTTATGCCCTTGTTTTATTAGTATACCATCACCATTCCTATGGATAGCTTTAAATGTTTTAATTCAAACTGTAATATATTTTTTTTTGTTATTTTTTTATTTTTAATATTTGAGTTTTTAGATAACCGAATGTCAGATTAGCGACAACACGAACATCAAATAATTCACTATTATGACCAGCTAAGCATATTTAAGATGACATGTTAGGGAATGTATTGTGTCAATGTCAATGAGTAATCTTACCTTCCATCCATACCTTTTCCCATGATTCCTAACCAAAAATATCGGATTTCTTCGTGCTTCAAGTTTTTCATGTTATCTATCTATAACATTGTAAGAAGATTAGCCATGCTTGCTAGCCCTATGTATTAGTGATTTTCTTCTAGTGAAATTTTCCATCTAGATTGTTTGAAGTGATCCACCTCATCTCAGTTACACAATGTGAAACTCATAACATAAAACAAAAAGCATGGATTGAGTTGGATCATCTCATGGCCAAAAGACACTGTCCATGCAATATTGAGATTAACTAATTTACAACCATGAGAAAAAACAAAATGTTTGAAATACTTCCCATTTGAGTGTCACAATAATCCATGTTGGTCTGATCTAAATTAACAAAGTTTATCACTGAGGAAAGTGATTCAAAACAACCAAAGAATAAAGACAACATTGACTCATTCCAACTACTTTTATATGTAGCAACTTTAGCATGCTTCAAAATAAAAATTATACCCATTTAGAGAACTAATGACTACACATTCTACAAGTAGCCAGTGATAGATCACAAACGTTACAAATGAACATGATATTGAAGGATGCAGGGGAGTGCTTCAGGAAACAAAAAATAGTTACAACAATAATTTAAACACTGTAACAACATCAGTAAGCTACAACAATTGTTTCAGCAACAGTTTTAACAAACACTAAAGAGCTATTATAGAAAAGACTTAAGTAAACCACCCCTGCATCATAAACTAAAATCGATACTTTGTTCTAACATCAATAGAATAGATTTGTTCTGCATATTCTAATTTGCATAATAAGCTACAACAAACAGAGTTACAACAGAATAGGGGAGTTAGAACGGTAAACTAAAACTCAAATTACAACAACGAAATAGTTTAAATGAATCATTTCCTGCAACAATAAATCAACCCAGTACTTCTGTACTAAATATTAATATCATGGTACAACAAAACATTGCACAACATAAGAATTTAAATGAAGTTTCAAACTGATACAAGAAACATAGTATGCATCTTACAACAAAAAGAAATACCATGTTACAAAAAAATCAAATACTGTGTATCAACATCAATAAATATGAACATTTACCATGAGTTTACAAACTTAGATTCAAACATGAAAAGAGCATAAAATCCCCTGTTAGCATTCTCAAATTTCCTTGTCTATTTCATCTCTCATATTAAAAAATAAGGATTACATAGATATATATATATACTAATGCAATTAGTTGGTTAAATTTCCCCTTCGTTGTGCCTAAATCAAATTCGGCTTTTCAAAACATTAATGGTTCATTTCCCCTTTGAAATTCAATTGGTCAAAGGTGAAATGGTGTGGCAGTGGTAACTATTCAAACATTTAGTGGATAATGTGGTCATCTCTTCACAATTTAATCAGTTGAGATTAGTCGTCTTTTGGGCGGTGGAATGATTAATCTTCCAACATTCCCCCCCTTAATAATTTCACCAAAAAAAAAAAAACTCCGTAATACTAGATTGTTGTCAAACCAAAAATGTTATTACAATTCACAAACCCCAATGTTCTTTCTGTGAATTCCAAGAAATTCCTTTGCTAAGGGATTTTTAAACATGTCTGCAAATGAATCTTCAGATCTGCAAAAATCTACAGAAATTTCATCACTATTTATCAACTCTCGAATAAAATGATATTTTGTATCAACATGCTTAGTCTTCCCGTGAAAAACATGATTATGTGATAGAGCAGTGACTGATTTATCATCACAAAAAATCTGAGTTGGTTCTTATTGTTCACGCAACAACTCAGTGATAATCCTTCTCATCCACACAGTCTGACATGCATTTGTTGTTGCTGCTACATACTCTTCCTCAACAAATGATAAAGTAACAATGGGTTTCTTCTTTGACGCACATGCTACTACTCCTGATCCAAAGTTGAACACATATCCTAATGTGTTCTTCATGTCATCTACACAACCTAAAAAATCACTATCAGTATATCCAATCAACTTAAAATATGAATCAGATGTGTACATGACACCATAATTTGTTGTTCCAACAACATATCTTAGAATCCTCTTTCCAACTTGCCAATGGGTGTTCTTCAGAGACTCCATAAATCTAGAAATCAAACTTACAACAAACATAATATCAAGCCTTGTTTCCTTGAAAGACATAAGACTTCCAACCAGTCTTTTATACAGATTCGGATCAACACATGACCCCTCATCATTCTTACTGAGTTTTGTGCCAGTTGCAATTGGTGTTACAACTGGTTTACATTTCACCATCCTAAACCTTTTCAATATGTCCTTTTCATACTTAGTTTGACAAATAAAAATACCATCTTTAGATTGATTTACTTCAATGCCTAGAAAATATTTTATCATTTCTAAATTGGTCATTTCAAACTCGTTTTTCATGGTTGTCTTAAACCCATTTACTAAAATATTTTCGGTGAAAATCAAATCATCAACATACAACCATATAATCAAGAGTTTACCTTCTTGATTTACCTTTGTATATAGAGTTGGATCACTCAGACTCTTGTTGAATCCTTCACCATTCAAGTATTCATCAAATCTTTTGTACCATACTATGGGTGCTTGTTTCAATCCATACAACGTTTTCTTTAACCTGGAGACCTTACCTTATTGTCCATCAATCTTGTATCCTGGAGGTTGTTTCACATAAACCTCTTCTTCCATAAAGCCATTTAAAAATGAAGACTTAACATCCATCTGGTATATACACCATTTATTATGAGAAGAAATAACTAACACCATTCTTATTGTATCAAACCTGGCTATAGGTGAAAAAGTTTCATTATAATCAATATTAGGTTGTTGACTGAACCCCTGAGCTACAAGCCTTTCCTTTTGATTTTCAACTTCACCTTCAACATTTAACTTGGTCTTGTAAGTCCATTTAACGCTAATACAATTTTTATCTTCATGCAAATCTAGAAGCTCCCAAGTGTTATTCCTTTCTATGGTATCAATTTCCTCATTCATAGATTCTACCCAAACTTCTTCTTTAACAGTCTCATCAAAAATTATAGGATCATATGCAATCAATGAAAAATTTGAAACTTGATCTACTTCACCATTTTTCTCATACAATTCTCTTAAACATTTAGTCTTATGACCTCTAATTTTGTTTCTTAATGAAGCTAAAGTATGATTTGATTCATCACTTACTTTTGATCCTGTTCGTTGTCCACCATGACCTGATGGCTCACCGCACTCATATGTTATGGGCGTTCTTAGTTTTGATGGGATGACTCTTGGTGATTTTGTTACAGGAGTTCTTACTACAGGTGTATGTCACTATGGACTTAATTGTCCACCCTGTACGGTCTACTCATCTCCATCATCATCTCCATGAGATACTTAAACTCCCCCTGAAATAGATTTATCAATGCTACCATCCCAAGCCTCTTCTTCTTTGAACTAAACATTTTTTATGATAACATACTTCTTGGTGACAAGATTATAGAGTCTATATGCATTATACTCCTCATTGTATCCAATAAATACACATTTCTCACTTCTTTCATCCAACTTTTTCCTCATCTCTTCAGGTACATGTGCATAAGCTACACACCCAAAAATCCTCAAATGGGATATGTTGTTATTCTTACCACTCCAAGATTCCCGGGGAACTTGGTTCTTCACACTCTTAGTTGGACTCCAGTTCAGAATATATACCGAGCAAATAACTGCATCTCCCCAATATTCGTTCGAAAGATTCTTATCCTTCAACATACTTTGAGCCATATTCATAATGGTTCGATTCTTCCTTTAATCTACTCCATTATGTTGTGGAGTATAACGAGTAGTAAATTGTCTCTTGATTCCATGAGACTGACAAAACTCCATGAAATCAATTATAATATACTCACCTCCTCTATCTGATCTCAAGACCTTAATATATTTTTCATTCTCTTTTTCAACCATAACTTTAAACCTTTTAAATATATCAAAAGCTTCAGACTTCTGCTTCAACAAATAAACCCAAGTTTTTCGATTGAAATCATCAATAAAAGTCATAAAATAGACATTACCAGTCAATGAAGGCGTTTGTATCGATCCACATAAGTATATGTAAACAAGTTCTAATGGAGTTTTATCCCTGTACGAAACCCCATAAACAAATTTATCCATGTGATGCTTTGCAAGTATGCAACTCTCACACGAGCTTGTTGGTTGCTGAATACTGGGAAACCCCTTCACCATTTGCTTCTTTTGCAGCAAATCTAACCTCGAAAATGTAAATGGCCATATCTCAAATGCCATAACCATGACTCATAGAAACCGTTAGTTTTATAATCATTCAAAGAGTCAGTCATATCATTTCTCATAATAAGCGGAAACATTATATTCTTTGTCATCTCTACCCTGGAAATCAACTGCTTACTTGGATACTTATCATAAATTGTACATATCTTGTTCTTGAAGAACACTGTGTACTTTTTCTCCATTAGTTGTCCAACACTTAACAGATTGCATTTCATGCCAGGTACATAATAAACATCATCTATTTTTCTTCTTTCATCATTCTTAGTATAAACATGAATCACACATTTACCATTAACTCTTACCTCACTGTGTACCTCAGACTGAATACTAGTATCTAAATTGGAAAACAAGTATTTATTTCTAGTCATGTGATTTCTACATTCGCTATCCAAAAACCAAACATCATTTGAACTTTCTTGGGTGACAGTACAAGTCAGAAAAACAGGTTTTTGTTCATCCTCTGTCATGTGTGTAGACCGCTTTCCAACATCTTCTTGCTTCTTCCAACACTTGTTATCATAATGAACAAATTTCTTACAATAATAACATTGTACCTTAGATTTATCATACCTCTGATTTCCTTGCTGCTAGGATTTTCTACTACTCCCCCTTAAACTAGGGGGTTTCTATTGAATTTTCCTCTCAAATTCTGAATCATTTTTGTTGTCTCTATTATTAGCAGTTCTACCTCCTCTTCATCTACTACTAGACCTTCCTCTGCCTTTGCCTCTAGTAACATGAAGCTGGGATTTGAAGGCATTCTCTAATGGATTATCATATCTAGACATCCTGGATTCATGATCAATCAAAGAACTAGTGAATTCATCAATATACATTTGACTAATATCTTTAAATACTTCTATGGGTACAACTATGGATTCAAATTTCTTTGGCAAAGATCTAAGAATTTTCTCGATTACTCTCTTGTCCTAGAGGTCTTCACCATACTTTCTTAGTTGATTCACAACATTCATGACTTGAGTCATGAAATTATCAACTGATTCACTGTTCTTCATCTTCAGATTCTCAAATTCTCTTCTCAAATTTTGAACCTTAATAGTCTTCACCTTGGATACACCTTGATAGTTGGTTTCAAGAGTGTCCCAAGATTTATTTGAAGAAACAACACTTAATACCTTCGGAAATATAGTTTCATTTAGGCCTTGCTGAATAAGACCAAAGCTTTGTTGTCCTTGTTTTTGTTCTCCTTCAGCAAAGCTCTCTCAACATTTTTCAGAGCCATTTCTATTGTTTGGTCAATAGGCTCTTGATAACCAATTGTAACAAACTCCCAAAGATCTTGAGAACGCAAAAATGTTCTCATTACGATACCAAGAATCATAATTCTTTTCAATGAACGTTGGAATCTATGATTGAGTCAAACTATTGTTTGTAGCCATTTCAGATCAGATTCCAAATCAATGTACTCAGTTACAGCGACGAACTAGAAATATTACTTGCTCTGATACAACAATGAAGGATGCAGGGGAGTGCTTCAGGAAACAACAAACAGTTACAACAAAAATTTCAGCTCTGTGTAACAACATCAGTAAGCTACAACAATTATTTCAGCAATTGTTTCAACAAATGACAAATAGCTATTACAACAAAGACTTAAGTAAACCACCCCTGCATCATAAACTGGAATCCATAGTTTATTCTAACAATAATAAAATAGATCTATTTTGCATATTCTAATCTGCATAATAAGCTACAACAAACAGAGTTACAACAGAACAAGGGAGTTACAACAACAAACTAAAACTTAGATTACAACACTAAAATAGCTTCAATGAATCACAGTGAATCATCAACCCAATATTTCCATACTAAATCTAAATAGCATGCTACAACAAAACATTGCACAACATAATAATTTAAATGGATATACATGTTACTGTTGGAAACGGTGACAACAAAAATCATCCGTGAATAGGATTCTAGATCCTATAAACCAGGATTGGTTGTAACCAATGCACCTAAGTTAAACTATGGATGAGATTACATTTAATAGTCAGTTTCTAATATACATTGCTATAAATTTGTATGCCCGTAGAGGCTGTGAGAGGGTCTGAGAGGTGAGTGAGACCAGACTGTAATCTCCATTAGCTGAATAATAAGATGACCGATACCTATGCTTGGTGGACGTAGCCCAACGTTTGGGTGAACAACGTAAACTGCTGTGTCCTTTTTGTTTGCATATGTATTGATTGTCTTATGGTAATTGTTATTTTCGCACTGGAAATTACAACAAGTGGTATCAGAGCTGAGGAGCCGAGGAAGAGCTGAGGAGGACGCAGATTAGAAGAAGCCGCTCACTAGAAGAGGCCGCATCATAATCGCTGTTGAATTTCTCGTTTTTTGGCATCAGCGCTTGGCAAAGACTTGCACAGGGGCACCAGTGCTGGAGACCAAGGTTACGGGCGCGCTGATTAATCAAATTCATGGTTTTTAAAGAGGGAGCGCCGGAAGGGAGCGAGCGCTCACCTTCTCGACCAGAGGCAGCACCAGCCCACTTGTGCACTTACAAAAATTTCATTACTTTGAGGCAGCGCACCCCATGTCTCCTCCAAGGAGCGCTCACAAAGATTTGAGCGCTGGATTCGTATGAAGTGTTTTTTTTAAAAATTCAAGGTATGAAGTGTATGAAGTGGATTATAAAAGGGATTTTATAATTGTACCTTTTTTGAAAAGTATTAAAGTGTTTTGTAAACTATTCAAGGTATTTATTTATTATATTTGAAATCTAAATATAATATGGAGGATGTTAATGGTGGAGGAATAAGGTGAAGTAAACCTTTTTCATTAATTTTTTTTTTAAAAGGGTGAATGTATGTAATTTCTTTGAAAAATTACACAAGATTACTTCACATTTTTTAAAGGGGTTTTGGATATTAGTGAACAGTGGTGTTTGTTCCTTTTATGTTTCCTCTAATGAAAAAGATGCAGAGTGCTAAGTTCGAAATTGAAAAGTTTAATGGCAAGAACAATTTCGAGATCTGGAAGGTTAAGATGCACGATCTACTCGTGCAACAAGGCGTGGTGAAGACGCTTTTGGGAAAAGCAAAGCAGCCCACGTCCATAACAGACGAAGACTGGGATGAGATGGATGCGAGAGCACTGAGTGCCATACGCCTGTGTTTGGCCGACGATGTATTGTTCAACATTGTTACAGAGAAGACNTGTTTCCTCTAATGAAAAAGATGCAGAGTGCTAAGTTCGAAATTGAAAAGTTTAATGGCAAGAACAATTTCGAGATCTGGAAGGTTAAGATGCACGATCTGCTCGTGCAACAAGGCGTGGTGAAGGCACTTTTGGAAAAAGCAAAGCAGCCCGCGTCCATAACAGACGAAGACTGGGATGAGATGGATGCGAGAGCACTGAGTGCCATACGCCTGTGTTTGGCCGACGATGTATTATTCAACATTGTTACAGAGAAGACAACAGCTGGTTTGTGGTCAAAGCTGGAAAGCTTATACATGACGAAATCCTTGACAAACAA
>JASDQU010506774.1:13299-24103 GCA_032191745.1 Picea mariana
ATGCATGTACCTAGTAAGGGTTTCCTTTGCCTCATGGAGTTGAGTCTCCATCTCATGCAACTTTTCAAGAAGATGGTGCTTCTCCTCCTTCATGGTCATCAACTCCTTTTGAAGGACAATTCTCTCCTTCCTATCTTCCAACATCGCTTCCACCATATCTCTCATGGTTACAAACGCCTTCAACATCTATTTTTCAAAGAGCTTGGCTACTAAAGATGTATGAGAACTCTTACTATTTGAAGCTTCCTCCATCCTTGCAAGATATCAAACTTCAACACAAAACTTGCACAATAATACCAACAGCTAAATCTCTAGCTATCAATGGAAATCACATGAGAAAAACCTTGCTCTGATACCACCTGATCTGAAAAATAGGGGGCTGACTTGTTTTGCTACGCAAGCACCCTCTACTCCATTAAAATAAACTTCAGGACCTTGCTCAATGTCTTAGTTGTGCAAGAGGTTTTATGTTTCAAGTTTAGGCTTCTTTTAGGTGTTTATGTGTTAGGTTCTTTAAAAGGTTAAATATGTTTTCTAAATAAATACAACAACAAACATAAGTTACAGGAAATAATAACCAGCAAACTCACAATAATAACAACATGATAAAGGAGTTCACCCCCAACTGGGCTACATCTCCTTGATCCTCCATCAATGGACTAGGCTCTCTGGGATTAGTTTCTCAAATATTCTTTTACAAGTTTCTTCTCAACTCCAATGGATTTACTGACTGTACCATTGGGTTCAGAATACATAAAAACCCCAAAAATGACGATTAGAACTCTCAAAACAGACCATGGCTCATCTAGGCATGACCTCTTCTACTGGTGGCCTTGAGCTTCCCTGAGATTCCTTGTGGAAAAAACACCTATAAAAGTCCTAAAATTCCTCTGAAACCTATCCCAATGAGTTCAAAGAATAACAATTAGTGAAGAATGACTATTCTGTCACTGAAAATAGACTTGGGCTCATCTGAGCATGGCCTTCTTCAATGGTGGCCTTAAGCTCCCTGAAAATTCAAAGTAGCAAAACCTACAAAAGAATTCTCCAAATTCCCTTGAAAACTATGCCAATGGATTCAGAACATCCAAAAACCGCTAGCTGGGCTTTTTCGGCACCTCATTTGGCCAAAAAATGAAGACGATAGGCCTCCTGCCATTTTCCTCCTTCAAGCTTATTGTCTCTAGTTTGCCAAAACACACTCCATGTGTGAGTAACCTGGCTTTTGGGTGTTTTCCATGCCTAAACCTGGCTTCTAGGTGTTTTCCATGCCTAAACCTAGCACATGCATGCATCTCCACAAAACGTGCCAAATCGTCGCACCGTTAGTAGAATTAGGGCCCCCAAAGGCGAAGGTGTTGAGTGCATGGGGGGCCATATGGACACGTCCCATCGCAAATTTGGGGCTCCATTACAAAATTGTTTGAGGGTGCAACATGTGTCCAGGCACGTGGAGGAGTACCGTTGGAAAATCCCCATGCACAAAGTTGAGGTGGTCGTATGGGGGTGGCGCACATAACCGAGCCCCAGCCCGGACCCGCGCCCACAATGCAACATAATCAAACTTAAATATATATTCAAACATATATATAGCAAGCAACAACACATGGGTTAGTGGTAGCCCATACTTTACGAAGGCTCTCCACCGTGGGGGGAGGTCTGGGGTTCAATCCCCATGGACTCCATAAAATTTTACCATACAATAGGGTGCTATGTGGCAGCCCATGCCTGGGCCACGTGGCACCACCCCATTTGCCAACAACCATGCCACATGTCCAAAAATGATTCTCCCATGTCGACCCTCGGCTGTCCATTTAGCACCTACCATGTCATCTTTTCCATCTCATCGTTCATTCATGCCACGTCAGTTGCACGACCCTTCCACATCAGCTGTACGACCTGTACAGACTATACAATCAACATTTTGTTTTCCCTGTTTGGAAAATCGAACAAAATGTGATATCTCACTCATTAGATGTCTGTTTGAACCCTTTCAAAGTGCATTGGGTTTGTGAGGACGAGGCATACACACATGTTTGTTTTGAATTGATTCCGAACACTTTGATTTTTGGGCTAAGATTTGACCTCTGGTCCAGATTCTGATCAATAAAAATAAAAGGAAATGAATGGGATAGGAAACCATTGAATCCATGATAAGTTGCATCTCACCCTCCACAAAGAAACCCAAAGTTAAGACTCTACATTTCCCTATTATCACATGCACCCCATGCCCAAATATTTACCCCATGCCACCTCATACACATACATGACTTGGACTAGATTCCACCTGGGAAAAACTTCAAACTTAAAAGAGGTTTGCCTAATAGGACACCCTGAGACCCTCTCCAAAACCAACTTGTCAAATTGCATAACATCTTTGATAATTTGCTTCGGGTTAGGGGGGTTTGACGCACATGTTTGGGTAATTTAATTATTGGATGTGATTTACATGTTATGATCCTTGTGACTTACGAACCCATGGAGGGCGTACTTGTTGTTTCTACAAGACCTTTCCCGGTGGATAGGTACACATGAGGGAATGATTAGCTGAGACATTCATCAGAGCTCAAATCCCACACATGGATGTTGAAATCCTAGCCAGGGATAAGAAGAGATTGAAATCTTGCACCAAATGAAGGAAGGACGTTGCCTTTGGAGGCACTATGGAAGACCTATACCTAAGGTATCATGGTCCTCCCACCTGAATGTTGGCCTTGGGAGGCTTGGATGTCACCTCTATAGCCTTAGATGTCACTTTTCAGCTGGGGTTTTACACTTGGAGGTATTCATGAGGCTATTGGCACATGTGGGCAAATTTAAGGCCTTTGGAGGCCCAACGTTTCATCTCCTTTGTCTAGAATCCCACACTTGAGGCCCAATGTCACCGTAGGAGGGCATGACATCACCTTTGGAGGCCTATATAAATGCAAATTGAATTTATTTTGGTAAAAATGTAATTTTGTAGTAAATTGGCTAGGTCGGCCTTGATATTTTGACCTAAAATAATTAAAGGTCAAATTTTGGCATAAATAAACATTCAATGACATTCATTTTCATCATAACTCTCATTTGGGATAGTGGAGGTCTGAAATTTGTTCCCTACTAAGGGTTATTGGCTGAAATAAGGAAGGCACTACTCTTTTAAGGCTTGATTTTGGCACTTGGACAATTTTTATGATTTTTTGTGGCAATCTTGCATGGTTTTACATGATTATTCTTGGTGCAAGTAAGTAGATTTTTATTTTTTCATTGTAAATGGTTATGGTTATGGTTTTATTTCTCATACAAGATTATGAAATTGCATGTTTTGATTAATGCTTGAAGTAAGAAACTTAAAGTGCTAACTTTCTTTCTTTTCATTTGCCTAGCTTTGTTGAATTGATCTAGTAACTAGTTTAAACCCTAGGGCCCTAAAGTTCTATCTCTCTAGAGTTTTATATTTTTTTATTGTGCAAAGTACTTTTCATCCATAAAAATCCATGAAGAAGGAGGTGTTAGGGCCTAGAAGTGCCTACACCCTATCTTCCTCACTTCTTAAGGTCAAACCTAGGAGGAATTAAGTTGTTACTCCTCCTAGGTCTTCTCCCTCTTGGATTATGTGTAAAATCACTTGTTAGAATCTTTGAAGTAAGCTTCCTACTTGACTCCAATACCCTTATAAAGGCACTAGTCAAACCTCACTCTTTGACAAGTATCTTCAATCTCAAACTCCAAACTGTTTCCTACTTGATTACCCTACTAACTTTAACTAGTTAACTAACCTAGCTTAGAGATACTAAAATCCACTTAATTACTATTGATAATTCACTGTTACAATCATTTTTTGTAGTCTATATCATCTTACCAGCCACCTTAGAACAACCCAGGATTTGTACAAGGCAAGTTACTATCAATATATGCTCAAGTGTTTGTTCAATTTCCTTAGCAGAGTACATTTCTGAATCTTTTTTATTGCTGTCACTACTTCTATTTTACCAATGTTACATTTAACTTAGAAAGCCTATTTAAATCCAATTGTTGGTTGATATATTTAGAGAACTCACATAAAGACAAAGTATTACCATTGATGGTTTAAAAGCTTATTCACATTGTTCGCACAAGTGTGTTCTTATTGATACAAATTTGCAATTGTTATCATTTACTTATCGCTATCATCTACTGATCCAGGTGGATATCAGTGGCCACCCACATTTTCCAACAGGTTCAAAACAATTTTCTGGCAATTTTGGTAATTTACTATTTTTAGCAGTTTTTCACTTCTAAAGACGTTTTGAGGCCCTAAACGATGTTTTTTTGTGAAAATAGTGATAAATATGGAAGTTCCTACATTATTTCCCCCAAAATTAATATCCTCGACGATACCTTTCCAATGGGCTATCATACGCCTAAAACGGAGATCGTATGAAAAAGTTACGACCCCATGAAGTTGATGTACTAACTCACCCAAACAGGACTCACATGACTTTTGGCGCTTCATCTCTTAGGGTTAGGTTTTTAGATGTCTAGGATTTTTGGCATTCCTGTTTATTGAAAAAAGGCCTTCAGAGCCTCATTGTAATGATCTTATTGTGAATGAGAACAACTATCACATCTCTTCTCAGAGATAAGCCGCCACCATTCCAACAAGCTTGTTTTCGTTGCATTTTACAGTTTCAGCTTATTTCCTTATTGAATAGAAAACCAATTTTACTGTATCTCTGTTATTTTCTGTTAAGCACTTGTTAATAATCTATATTCATTTCGTTCTACTCATAAAATCTATATCAGTGGTATCAGAGCGGTTTTCTCCTTGTCGTCTTAATGCATGTCCCCAACGAGGTCGGAGTACAAAGAGTTGGGTCTCGATCTTGTTTCTCTTGAGGACAAAAGCTCTCGCACGTCCAAGTTACCTCTCATGGCAGGAGAAAATAAATATGATGGGACAGGAGATCCTTTCAAAATGTTGATTGAGGAAACCCTCATGCAACAAAGGAACGAGATGATAGATAGTTTCGCGCAAATCTATCGGCGCCTACCAACATGCGATGCATCTTCTTCGAGCAGAGGCACTGCCCCCTTCAAGGTACAAATAAACTTCGATATTCCTATATTTTAAGGTCAGATAGACACAGATTTTGTAGACAAGTGGTTGAATCTACTAGAAGGGTATTTTTTTGTCCATAACTTTTTGAATAGAGAAAAGATTACTTTTGCGCTCCTCAAAGTCGTTCCCCATGTCAAATATTGGTGGGAAACTTTCTATGAGCAAAAGGAAACAAAGGAACCCTCATTATTTACAATCACGACCACCTGGGAATCCTTTAGGGATGTTATTAAGGAACAATACTACCTTGTCTGAAATGGGAAGACATATCATTGACGCATAATCTAATGCCACCGTTGCTACCACCAAGATCCAGCCTGGTGAACTAGACAAATCAGAAGAAGGAGAGCACCTCTTCCATTCATATATGTGGGTAAAAGGCACCCCGTTGCACTTCATCGTTGATAGAGGTATTCAAAATAAACTCATCTCAACAATGGTCATCAAGCGGCTAGACCTGCCGACAATGCCGCACCCACAACCCTACACCATTGGATGGCTCTGCCAAGGAAGCAATTTTCATGTCAACCAACAGTGTCAACTGTCATACGACATCAACCCCTTCAAAGACGAGGTATTGTGTGATGTTTATCCTCTCGAATTTTTTGATGTTATTTTCAGCCAACCTTATTTATGGAAACGTCATGTTGTATATGATTCTAGGCCTCGTAGTGTTATTATTACCTTCAACAGGAAATTGTATAGGATACCCGAGGCAGTCCCACCTAGTGTTATTTCCTTGATCTCTACTAAACAATGCAGGAAGGCCATCTCTCAGATGGGGAAGTTTGTCTTCTTCGTGATTCGCTCTCAGAATAAGAGAAAGATGACAACCACATCCAGGATCTCTGTGACCAACCTCTCCACATAGGAGAAGCAAGTAGATAAGGTCATGGAAGAATACTCGTATATCTTCTCCTCACCTATCGGGGTACCTCTACACTTCCAGGACAAGCACCCCATCGATCTGACCCTCGATGCATCACTGCCCAATGGGCCAGTCTATCGTCGCTCTTTGTTAGAGAATGAGGAGATCAAGCGACAGACCCAAGAACTGCTCCACAAGGGGCACATCCGTCCCATCTCATCACCTTGTGGGAGCCCAATCATGTTGGTACAAAAGAAAGATGGAACCTGGTGACTCTACATTGATTACCGAGCTTTGAATAAAATCACAGTCGGAAACCAGTACCCGATTCCATGAATCGATGACCTCCTTTATAAACTCACGGGGGCCAAATACTTTAGTAAGATTGATCTGAAGTCTGGCTACCACCAAGTGCTTATAGAACAAACAGATGTATGGAAGATCGCCTTCAAGTCAAAGGAAGGCCTTTTTGAATGGTTGGTCATGCCCTTTGGTTTGACAAATGCTCCAACCACTTTCACGAGGATGATGAACGATATCCTGTGGCCATTCACCAATAATTTTATAGTGGTGTCTCTGGATGGCATTCTCATTTACAGCAAGACTTGGGTCGAGCACTTGTAGCATATTCAGCAGGTTCTGCACACCCTATGGCAGCACAAGCTATACGCCAACTTGGAAAAATGCTCCTTAGACATGGACAGGGTCCATTACCTGGGCTACATCATTGTTAAACATGGCTTACATGTGGATCCAGCCAAGATCCAAGTCATCCATGACTGGCCAACCCCAACCACACTCACTGAGCTTTGGAGCTTCTTAGACCTTGCCAATTTCTACCGCAGGTTCGTGTTGGGATTCTCCCATATTGCATGGGCCCTCGGCCAAATAAACAGGGATGGTGGTAAGGCAAAATTTGCGTGGGGCCGGTCCCAACAATAAGCATTCGATGATTTGATGCAGCGCTTGTGCTCAGCCCCAGTACTTTCACTACCAGACTTGCAACAACCATAAATGATTTTAGGGGCGAAATTTCGATCATGGGCGAAATTTAGGGGCTTCCAATTTTTTATTGGGCAAATTTTTTGTATTAAAGTGATTTTTTTAAACTTATATCATTAGCCCATAATTTATTTTAGGGGAAAAATCATGTACAGGGTTAGCCCTTGCTTTTAGGAGAGATAGAGGAAAAAAAATTATATTTCGCCCCTGAAATTTGGAGGGACAAGCTTCCATTAGCCAAATTTCTAGAAGTATGGGAATTTTTGATAGCTTCTTCGCCCTGCCATTTGGTAAAATCGGGGTTTATGGTTTAATTGGCCCATATTTTGTGGTATGGGCTCTGGGTAGCTACATTTTGGCCCTCCCACCTGGTATAAATTGTATGGCATCTGCCCAGTGCCCAGAGTTAAAATCATAGCTTTGTTACTTGTCTAGTTCATTCGTGAGAACTACATAGTCTACTTAGACTCTACTATCTAGTGACCATCTAGAAAATCTCTAAATTGCCAAGGCCCAATTTACATATATTGAATTTTCGTGTTTATTTCGCCTCATCAAAATGGAAAGAGGGAAAGAGATGCTAGTGGTGGAGCTGCCTGTTCAGAGAAGAATTTGTTACATTTGTTAGCTTGGTGGTCTGTGACTCCATGGAGCCGCCTGTTCAGAGGAGAAGAAACTCGAAAGGTGCCACGCGAGGCTTTGGCGGTGAATAATTACCAGGGTGTGTATTTTCACGTTTTTTATTTTGTTTATACTTATGTTTTTTTATTTGGATCCCCATTCCATTTCCCTGCCATGTGCACCCAATCTCTAGCCAAGCTTTCATCCTTTTTCCAATTAGATTGCACCCAACGACTTTTCTAGCTATCTGTATTTGTAAGGTAAGAAAATTATTAGCAAGTTTTAATACAAAATTATCAGTTCAATACAAATAAATCCTAAATGAAATACAATCATAAAACACATGTAACATCCAATGAAGACAACCACAACGAAAATGCCTAACCCATATTCTCAAAAAATGCAATAAAATGATGACCCTAACATCAATCAGCTAAAGCTATCAACAGAATTATATAATGAATATGATTCAATCACAAATCAGTTATCTAATATTCTGGACCAAAATTTGACTTCCAAGCTAGGGAGCGATCTCAAGGTCAGCTTGAAGAACCACTGAATGCCAAGTTGGTAGATGTTGGGGAATTTATCCATCCTGGCACAAGGCCCTTCACAAGCATAATTTTTTTCTTGGGGTCTTGAAGACTTTGTGCCACACTGCATGATCATCCATTTTAAGTTGTGGAGGCAAAACTTAAAAATCTTCAGGGAAGAATAGTTCTAACATCAAAATCCACATGCCATTTAAAAAAAAAATATTTTGAAAACCCCACTTCCATCAACTGTGTAAAATTTTGTTTACCTTTGCCAGTGTTCCGAAAACCCAAACTAACCATCCCTCTGCCAGAGTCATAATGCAGGGAGAGTATCCAACCAAAGGTTCAAAATTTGCTTGGTCCAATCCTTAAAACAATCACTAGTCATTTTTCTGCAAGGGAACATGTCTACTACCACCAGTTCTTCCAATTCCAAGAGATTTTTGAGCCTAGTTTTGGTCCCTAGGTTCAATATTACTAGATCCTCAAATTTTTTTATGCATTTCTAACTTTTGGGTCTCCTTTCCCTTTCTAGAGAATGTTGGTCTTGGCTACCTACTTCAACCATAATGGAACCACTCATGAGGATACAATTCATAAGTTTATTAATGAAACCTACCTTTGGTTGAGCTTCTTAAAATCCCACTAAGTTGTAAAAAGGTAATTCAACATCCTTGTAGGAATCTGACAAAGGGATATCAATACTAGTAGTTGCATAATGTCAATTAATTGGTCCATCCTCTCTAGTCTTGTGGAATGACAATTTGAGATCTCTAATATCTTCACCATTATGCACAACAGGTGGAATGTTTGTTGTGACACTAAGGTGGAACATCTTTTGTGACATTAAAGTCCTAAGGGGAAACAAAATCTCTACCCTTCATCCTTTCATCCAACCTATCCAGGTACACGAGGTCATAGCCCCTTAGATCCATTTGTAGATAGCCCCTAGGCCATCTTGTTGATAATGTCCATTGTTTCCTCTTCCAATGGTTGTGCCCCCACGAGGTCCCTCCTCCATGAATCTATGAAAATGCCAGGTACACGAGTATACAGGCTCATCTATATCGACTAACCCTCCATCGAGTCATCTGAGTAGTCTAGGAGCTCCTCATCCATCCCTAGCATCGATGCCATGAGGATCCCACCCTTCTATCCACCTTTTGAAACCCCGTGTTTACCCTAGATTGATCATGTGGGAACCTTAACACATGCCTATAGTGAAATTTCAAAGATGTATGCATAACCCTCACTAGACTAGATAAATTGATTCTAAACTGAACATCCAAACCTCACCAAAGCATGCTTCAAAAATTCTATCTCTATTGTTGCGTGGAAGGACCATTATTAGAAGAACCACCATACCATTGTGAAGGTGTTCTCCCATGTTTGTTGAGCATATCTTGAATAGGAAGTTAATTGCGTATGAATGAATCTTATTAAATCACCTATAGTGGTCCTAGAGTTTCTGTTGTTGTACACGAATCCTTATGTTTCTTTCTATTGTTGTACACATAACCTTATGTTTCCTTAATGTTCAACCTCTCAATGTACACAAATCCTAGCCAAGAAAGTTTTCATAGCTTTAATGATTTGTCACTCACTTTGTAAGCCCAACACAATCTGAACATAAGAATATGCAACCGTAAAGATAGCTTGTAACATCACATAGAAAAAAACCACAAGCCAAACAACTAATCTATAGAAAATTAATAGTTGAAGAACCGACATTTTAGATAAGGTGCAACCAAAATTAGCAAGGTTTTCATAACACAAACCTCTGTCAAATAAAGAGGTTGAGCACTAGACTACCAGGAAAATGCTTGAGATGACCAACATATTCCCGACCTACCACAAAATACCATGGTGTTGTACAGGATACAAGATCTTCTCCATTGAGAACACCTCTTAGTCTAGTGAATAATGATAGATATAAATGAAGTTCATTAGGTATAACTGTATGCAGTGTTGTTGTTTGTTGGTTCCCAACAACTCTCAAGTCCTCTAGAAGAATGTTTGTAGTTTCAATAGCTGTTGCATCAACTATGCCCATCATAGGATCAATCGAAGCAATGGAGTCATTTGTGACAAACCAATGATTATTTGGAGAGGGTAAATTGACAACTGCATAAAAGAAGGGATTATTAGCCAATAATACATCAAGATAACAATACAGTATGTTTTAAAATAGCAAAACTTAACAAGATTTCTCCCTCTTTTTTACCATCAATATCAATAAGTAACATAAATCAATAGAGAAGGCAAAGTAGGAAATATAATCATGCATCAGTTAAGTATCTGCTTATAGCCAGGCACAAAACAATCTTGGAAAGAATAAACAATCTATAGTCCACCATTTTTTTCCCTTCTTGTGTTGCCCTTAGTAGCCCCATTAAACTTTATGACTGCCTTGCCCCTTGGGATAACAAGCTGGGAGAGGATCTTAGTATAACTGTCTCTGATTAGATGACTTTCAAGAGAAGATTTACTAGTCTTTAATCTTAAGAAGCAACAACTTTTGATGTTGCAGAGAACAAACCAAAAATGGTGTTCAATTTTTATTACAGACAAAGAGAAAGTCTGAAGAAATTATACATGAAGACGATAATGGTATGAAGAAAATCCCTCCTAATTGAGCATTAAACTTCCATACATTGACACAATACAGAGAAAATTTTGCTCGCCTAAATTTGA
>JASDQU010506774.1:33481-55385 GCA_032191745.1 Picea mariana
GTTTTCTCATCTTTTCATATGAATAAGATGCCAAAGAAAGTTGATTTGGAAGACCATTCAAACATTTCACTCAAGATATATAATATTGTAATAAAAATCATACTTTGTTTCTTTAGGTTTCCAATATTAATAGTTTATTTCTCCAACCTTATATGTTCCCTCATAATTCTATTTATATTTTATTGCATGATTTCTATGCATTGTATATGTCAATGAACACTATATATCTTAATATTATAATGGTTTTAATGTAAAAATACTAATACATAAATCACACCCAAGAAAACAAAGTATATGATTTAAACTTATAATATGTGTTTTGAAATTGATTTTCATTGTGTTATTGTTAAATTCATTTCACTTGATAATTTGCACTACTAGTTGAAATCAATATGCAAGATGAATCATTTTACAGTGAAATCAATGCATATTGTAAATTATTTTTCATTGCATCATCACTTAAATCAATGCATATTGTTTTGCATTATGTCATTATTGCAATCAATGCAACTAATTGTCTCAAAATCATTTATCATTGTATCATCACTAAAATCAATTCATCTCATTGTTTAAATTGCTCTAAATCATTTTTCATTGGACCATCTGTAAAATAAATGCATCATATTGTTTTGTGTTATATCATTGTTGAAATTATTTCAACTCCCCTACTTCTCTAAATTTCTTTTTTAATACCATCACTGAAATCAATATGCTCTATTCTCGTGGCTTGAGAAACCGCAACTTAAGGGCAACTAAGCCATCAGTATCACCTAGGGATCGCACCCTCCCTGAGCCACACCAACCCTTAACATGGATGGATTTTTTCTCCCCTTGGGTTTTGAAAGGGTGACTTAACATCACGAAGTGCCTTAAAACATAATTATATATTTTAAGAAGTATGTCATCCTCTTCCTATTGAAGTATTATCTCAATAATATCTTTATTTCCAATATACTTTTTGTTATTTTACATTTGAAACAATTTGAATATGATATGACACTTTAGCTATGAAAAAATGATTTAATTTAAAAAACTACATTTCAATTAATGATAAATGATAATTTACTAAAATAAAGAATAATAATAATTATGGATGAACGAAAATATGTAAAAAAACCACTACTTTTGTCATATTAGACTCATTAAAAAATGAACTTATATATTTATATGATCTACATAATAAACTTGCAATAGTTCATGCTAAATTTGAAGTCTCCAAAAAAAAAAATCAAAATTGAATTATGAAAATTAGATAATTGATAGAAAGTTGGTCCTATAACATAACTTAAATATTAACCTAGATTTAATATTGATCTTAATAATTACTTAATAATTTATTAAAAATCATTTGTAATAATTATTCAATATTTACTCTAACTTTTATTGTTATATAGTCATTTATTGCTTTCAAAATTCTACAAATATATCAACATAATAAATATTGCATAAAAATATTGAAATGATTATGTACACTTATTAAAGAGATATATCAACATAGTAAATATTACATAAAAATGTTGAAATGATTATGTACACTTATCATAGTTTTGTTTCTAATTTAAGATATATTACATATAATATATGCTTAGAATGTTGAAACCTAACATTTTTTAGATAGGATGTCCATGGATGACACAATTAAACATTCCTTTCATTTATTTGTCACATCCCATTGTTATTCCATGTACTTTTCATATAGAAAATATAATATTCTTACATCAATTTTTATCTAAGTTACTTGAAATTGAATAGATGAATGAAATATTATGATATATGATTTAGAAGGTGTTCATCTCGATAATTATATATTAAATGTGAAAAAATATTAAAATGGGACAACTCCTAATGATACATATCACATTTCACTTAACAATACTAGTTATAAGAAATCCCCCATATATATATATATATATATATATATATATATATATAAGAAATCCCCCATATATATATATATATATATATATATAAAATGAAAATGTTATTTTTTAATTCACTTATTGTTTAATATACTATTGTTTTTACTGAAATTTTTTTGAGAGATAATTATTAAAAATTATTTAATTATTTGAAAATAAAATTTAATTTAATAATATTTTTGTTAAAGATTTAAAGACTAAAATATTGTTTTTACTGAAATTTTTTTAAGAGATAATTATTAAAAATTAGTTAATTATTTGAAAATAAAATTTAATTTAATAATATTTTTTTTAAAGATTTAAAGACTAATTTTGAATTAAATTTCTTTTGAGTTGTTTTTTTTTTTCTTTTCTTTCATAATAATCATAATAATTAATTACTTTTTTTGTTTGTTAATTTGTGCAGGATCTGCGATTAACCTGTGGATTGAGAAACCGCGACTCAGGGGCATCTAAGCCGTCAAAATCAACCGGGGATCGCACCCGGCCTGAGCCACACCAACCCTTAACATGGTTGGATTTTTTGTCCCCGCAGGTTTCGAACCGGTGACTTTAACATCACGGAGTAGCTTAACAACACACTCCGTCACCCACTGTCCTACACCTCGGGGACTCATAATAATTAATTACTAGATATATGATAATTTAATAATTAATTACTAAATATATGATAATTTTTTAGGTTAAAAAATATTACTTAATTAATTTAATTGTATGTTTTAAATACTAATTTTATTTTTTCTTTCTTTTTGTTGAAAAAGAGAGGTATTCATAGTAATTAATTACTATATACAATCATTTTCTAGGATGAAAAGTATTACTTAATTTTGTTGTTGCACATGATAAAAGTAAAATAATTGTTAACATACAATGAAATCTTGTCATTGTTAGTATTTATTTTTTTACAACATAATCTTTTCATAAGAATATTGCAATGCATTTATGTATTCTTCTTAGTTGTGGTGTTACCCCTAACCTATTTTTCATAAAAAGAGTCATTCCTCCTACTTTATATTTCATTTATTCACTTTCATTGTTCTATTCCAATCTATAAGGATATGAGACGAATGTTGTTATGTGTTTCATCTATGTTTATGAAATTGTCTTAATTGTATTCTTCTTTAGATTTTAGATAATCTTCCTTAAATAACTTTTAAGAAAATCTATATATATAGAGTTGATATTGTATATTTGTTTTGTTTATTTAACAATTTTTTAAAGTGTTATGTCAACTCTACATTGAGCACTGAAGAAATTACACATTTCCCTTATAGTAAGATGTAATCAAAACCTTTAATGAAAAAATATTATAAATTTAAATAACATTAATAAATTAAAATCTAAAAAATATATATTAAATTTTTTTATATAAAAACAATATATATTGATTTCAATTTAACTTACTTTTAAAATTTTAATTTTAATTTTTAAATTTTTTAAATATCTAATAAAACAAAATTAATTTAAAAAAATATCTTTATTAATACTTACATATTAACTCAAAAAAATAATATTAAAAAATATCTCTATTAATATTTACATATTAACTAATGTGATACATAACTAACCATACCTACAAAGTATTATAGCATATCAAATTAACCATACATACAAAGTAGTTATAACATATCAAATTATAAAAAAACGTATCTTTGATTTCTTGTCAACCTTGTTAGAAGGAGAAACCAACAACATAAATTGAATTATTAATGATTAATTCAAGAATTCAAGAAATTTTTCCGTTTCGCTCAATTTCATTTTTGGAAAGTTGATACTAGTGTTTTTTTTTATCTTTAAAGCTTTTCTTCACTCTAATTGATGAAATGCTTCCTAGAGTTGGATGTTAGAATGTAACCGTGAACCATTATGTGACATTAATTATTTCTTATTAGTTTATAAGTGAGAATGAAAGGATTAAAAGAGTTTTATAAAATTCATATTATTATTATTTTTTAATGATGTAGTAACATGAAGAAATTTTTAGATCTACTTGTTGGACAATTAAGAGGGGGTAAATTAGTTGTTATTGTGCTTAAACGATTATGTCCATTTTGAACTCTTTACAGAATACTCAATGATGATCACAATAAAGTAGGGCAGTAAGCAATAGAATATTCAACATCAATCACACACATGAAATATACGGAGACAGATATTTCATGAGGAAACCCATAAAGGGAAAAACCTCTTCTTCTTGATATGATAAGTAATCTTTATTGTATGCATATTATCATTCCTATGAGCTCCAACTCCTCTTGAAACTACAACCTTTGTTTTACAAGCAACAACTTGCTGAGAGCAACAACTTGCTGAGAGCAACAACTTGCTGAGAGCACCAACTCTGAGAGCACCAACTCTCTGGTTTCTCTAGCACCCACTAGAAGGAAGAACCAACTCCCTGAGTGTTCCAACACCAACTGGATGGAAGCACCAACTTCCAGTTAAACAGGCACCAACCTGTATAATAGAGAACAATAGTTCTCCCTTCCACGACCTTGTCACCCTTGTTTTTCTGCCTGCAACCAGATGAAAGCTACAAATCTCTGTGTTCAAGCACCCACTTGAAACTTTGAGGACACCAGTCCTCCCTAACACCTCCCTACCACCCTGAAATATACAAATTTTCTTTCTTAAATCTTTGTTCGCGTCCACTAAGGGTTTTTTTCGGGCTCAATGTGGTTGATCTTGCAAAGGATCAACTAGTTCGAGTCCCAACTTCTTGTACCCAGATCTTGTCGGGGACATACATGAAGAAAAATAAATGAAGAGTAGACTGCTTTGATACCAATGATCCGGATTTATGAGTGGATTGAAAGAATAAAAAAATGAATACAATAACACAGAGATACGAAGAAAAAAAAAATATATCCAATGAACAATAACTTCTATTGAATAAATAAAATAGGATGAAACTATAAAACTGTAGAATTGAAAACAACTTGCTCAAATGGTGGTAGTTATCTCTTAGAAGAGATGTGACTGTTATGCGCATCCGTATGAGAAGAATGATTACAATGAGGCTCCAGAGGCATTTTTAACATTACTCATGAATTCCAAAACCCTAGACATCCAAAAACATAATGCTAGGAGATGAAACACCAAACATTATGTGGGCCCCGATGGGTAAGTTGGTACCTCAACTTCCCTGGGTCATAACTTTTGCAAACGAAATCCATTTTAGGAATGTGATAGCCCGTTGGAAAGGTATTTTTGAGAACTACACATTATGTTGTCAAACTCTAACTTTAGCCACAGTTTGAGAGTGGAAAGACAAAATAAATTGTTTAGGGCCCCAAAACGGCCCTAGAAGTACAAAAAGATGTACCGACATGAAAACTTCCAAAATAAACCAGTTGGATTAGGTGGGAGGCCACCAATATCCATCTGGAAGCTGTGTAGGGATTTAGAAAACCCCAAAAGTGTAGAACTCACAATTACAAAGAATTACAGAAGAACGTGTTGAACTAACAACTGTCAAGATGATCCAGTTGGAATAGGTGGGTGGCCACCAATATCCACCTAGATCACACAGAGGCAGGTATTATGAGGTATTTCTAGGATAGTTTCATTGGTTATTTGACTACACCTATCATTCAACCAACAAGTAAGTAGAGGTAGGTAGAAATTTCCGTACATTGTATATACCATTACATATCATGTTAACATAGTTGTACTTGCATTTTTCATATTGTCTTGCTTCATCATGTATATATTTATTCTCGTAATCATATGTTAGAATAGAGATACTTTTATTTGTTTATTTTATTATATGGACGAGGGGTGATATCATCACCCTAGGGATTACTAATATCTTTTGTTGACATTTAGCAGGCACATGTCATACCAGAGATGTTGAGGTTCTCATGTGCTCTACAGTGAGCACATGTCCCTGAGCTGGAGCCAGATGTTATCCCATAGCCTAGGGATAACTAAGGAGATCATGTCTTGAGGCCCATAGGTCCTATACATGGAGTACCGAGAGCCAAAATACTTAATCATGGCTTCATAGAGCCCCTCTTTTCTTCAATGCAGTCCATATATCACCACCAATATTATCCATCACACCATCCTGGTCCTGAAGTAGCAGTGAGTCTTTCTCCGTGAGGTAATGATTTTGGATATCATGGTATATATCACTCTGATTTTTGAAGCACTTGAACATTTTGTATTTGAATCCTTCTTCATTTCATGATGTTTTCTTGGAAATTATTCTCTTTTCCTTGTTCAAACCTAGAAGGGTTACAAGGTTCCCTAGTAAGTCGATTTCCTTTTACGATGGGTTGTTACTGGGTGGTTATTTGAAGAGTATTCATCCGTTCCCTCTATACTTACTACTTTCCATATTTATTCCTTCTATATCCGCTTTCCTTTTCAGGAATTGGGATTGGCTACACTATGAAGGGTTGTACCTTACCTCGTGGGAAGAAGGGTCTAAAGGACAAGACGGTAAAAGTAGCTGTCAAGAGTTAAAATCCATTTTGAAACCTTCGAGATGCTTTGCCTAGGGATCCCCGAGAAACGAGTGAAAAGCTTATCAGTAAGAAAAGGGGACCCACAATATAACATAAACACTCAAGGTACTAGTTTATGGATAAGAGGTATCATCACGAGCCAACCTCTTATGAACATGGGCATGTAGATATATGAAATTACCACCCATCTGGTCACCAAACCAAGTTAGTGGCTCTTGGTGGCATAACCAAGAGAAAGGGGGTCTCATTACGATCCAACCTTCTCATTTCTGTGAAATGTTTGTGGATAACACTGTCACCTCTGGTTATCAAGCCAGGACAATGGCCCCCAACTATTCCCTTGAAGAACAAGAGAAAAAGATAAAAGGAAATAAATATAAGTGATGTGAAAATAGGGGGTTGATTTGTTTTTCTATGCAATCACCCTCTACTCCATTAAAATAAACTTGAGGACCTTGCTCAATGTCTTAGTTGTGCAAGAGGTTTTATGTGTCAAGTTTAGGCTTCTTTTAGGTGTTTATGTGTGAGGTTCTTTAAAAGGTTAAATATGTTGTTTAAATAAATACAACAGAAAACATAAGTTGCAGCAAATAATAACCAACAAACTCACAACAATAACAACATGATAAAGAAGTTCACACCCAACTGGGCTATATCTCCTTGAGCCTCCATAAATGGACTAGGCTCTCTGGGATTAGTTTGTCAAAGATTATTTTACAATATTCTACTCAACTCCAATGGATTTACTGACTGTATAATTGGGTTCAGAATACATAAAAACCCCAAAAATGACTATTAGAACTCTGAAAAGAGACCATGGCTCATCTAGGCATGACCTCTTCTATTGGTGGCCTTGAGCTTCCATTAGATTCCTTGTGGAAAAAACACCTATAAAAGTCCTCAAATGCCTCTAAAACCTATCCCAATGAGTTAAAATAATAACAATTATTCAAGAATGACTATTCAGTCACTGAAAATATACTTGGGCTCATCTAAGCATAGCCTCCTTCAATGGTGGCCCTAACCTCCCTCGAGCTCCCTGAAACTTCAAAGTAGAAAAACCTACAAAATAAGTCTCCAAATGCCTTTGAAAACTATGTCAATTTATTCAGAACATCCAAAAACCCCTAGTTGGGTTTTTTCGGCACCTCATTTGGCCAAAAAATGAAGAAGATAGACCTCCTGCCATTTTTCTCCTTCAAGCTTGTTGTCTCTGGTTTGCCAAAATGCACTCCCTATGTGAGTAACTTGGCTTCTAGGTGTTTTCCATTCCTAAACCTAGCACACGCACGCATCTCCACAAAATGCACCAAATAGTTGCACCATTAGCAGTATTAGGGCCCCCAAAGGCGGAGGTGTTGGGTGCATGGGGGGCCATATGGCCACGTCCCAGTGCAAATTTGGGGCTCCGTTACAAAATTTTTGGACGGCATGACAAGTGTCCAAGAGAATGGAGGAGTACTGTTGGAAAAGCTCCGCGTAAGTTGAGGTGATCATATGGGGGTGGCACACATAATCGAGGGTTGGGGCTAAGCCCCAGCCCAGACCTGCGCCCACAATGAAACATAATCAAACTTAAATATATATTCAAACATATATATAGCAAGAAAAAACATGTGGAAAAATGGTAGTCCATACTTTACGAAAGCGCTCCACCGTGGGGGGAGGTCCGGGGTTCGATCCCCATGGGCTACATAAAATTTTACCCCATTTGCCAACAACCATGCCACATGTCCAAAAATGATTCACACACGTCGACCCTCGATTGTCAAATCAACACCTGCCACGTCAGTGTTTCCAACTCATCATACATTCATGCAACATCAGTTGTACGACCCTGTCACGTCAGTTGTAAGAACTGTATGGAGTGTACAGTGAGCAATTTTTTCCCTATTTGGCAAATCGAACAGAATGCGATATCTCACCCATCCTATGTCTATTTGAACCCGTTCAAAGTGCGTTGGGTTCCTAAGGATGAGGTCTACGCACATGCTTGTTTTGAAGCGATTACAAACACTTTGATTTTGGGGCTAAGATTTGACCCCTGGTCTAGATTCTGATTGCACCTTCCCACTGAAAGGATTTTGGACCCACAAAAGCTCATGATTATCTGCCTGAGATTCAATACTCTTCTAATTCCAAGTTCTCTCAATTGATTCTACTTGAAAACTCTTTTTGGCAATCACCTGGGTACCTTGACTTGCCTTGCACTGCAACTGACGATGTCCCTGAACCACTGTTCTCTGGATGATGCTGACCCACCGTCCTCTTTGTGCTTGGAATACTGAAAACCTTCCCACCGAGAATCAAGTCCCACTTTTGAACTCTTTGGAATCAACACAATCCACTCTACAATGGCTACAAAATACTTTACTGCGACATCTTGTCACAGACCAAGAAAAACCATCAATCTTGAAAATAAACTTAATACAAGACTGAAAACGATGCCAACAAGTCTTTTTTCTCTTCAAGCAAACTGTAGCATCTTGTACTTCATCAAGGTACATGCATTTTCCTACATCTTGGTGTACTCAATATCGAATTACAAGACGACAAACACCATCGACTAAACATAAGTCAAAAAACATGATCGACATAACATAGTCGTCGAGACAACATCAACACAATTCAAGACTCATTTGAAACATATCGGCATTCCCAATGACAAGCCGAAATTCATGATACACAACCATGTTACATTCATGAGTCACTCATAATGAATCTATCACAAAGTTCATTGTTTACACACACAAAATCACATGCATGTGCATAACTCTTCAATTCTACTTCAAGTACAAACATAAGTACATAAACCCAAAAACATGTGGGTACATAAGAGCTGAAATGAAAAGCTATATCGCTGCAATAAGTGACTATCATACCCATCTTTTACGTCCTCCTGGCGAAGTTGGGCAACGACAAGAATGTCTTCAATAGAATCACATTCTCATGCAAACTTGCATCATACAAGTTGTGATAAACTGATACAACTTGTCATAATTTCAATAGAAAATCATACATAAGGATGAAATGTGCATCTACAAATAGAAAAATGCAAGACTTACTTTTTCAAGAAATCTAACCATTTCTTACCAAGCCAATTCAATGGTAAATCTAAACCACAATATGTACATGGACTTTCTCTTTCATTTTTACATGAAAATTTACCCTCCTTAACATAATCAAAAGCAACAGAATTACAGGTAGAAATATACCTCGAACATTCACCTTTATCGCCTTCTTGAGGAGGTGAATTTGAAGAGTTACCAGCTCTCCTTTGAAGACCAAAAACAATGTTCTTGTCCTCATGGTTGTCACAAGTCTTTTGTTTCACACATTTGCATTCATCTTGAATACACACTTTGCATGCTTGAGGGATTGAACTTGCAACAAAAGTCCTTGAACATTCACCTTTATCGCCTTCTTGAGGAGGTGAATTTGAAGAGTTATTAGCTCTATTTTGAAGACCAACAAAATTTTTCTTGTCCTCATGGTTTTCATAACTCTCATGTTTTCCACATTTGCATTCATCTTGAACACACACTTTGCATGCTTGGCGGATTGAACTTGCAACAAAAGTTGTTCTTGGAATTGTTTCCCTTGTCTCCTCCACTTTGGAATTTTCTCCATATTTATGTTCATATCCAAGACCCCTATACTTGGGCCTCTCCTCTACAACAATAGGTTCAATAATGCCTTGTGCATGTTTTCCTAACCCTCTACCTTCATAGACCATTTTTAACAATAACTTGGACCCCATTCCTCTTGTGTGATTTTCAAAAACACCAAAGCATTCATCTTGAGAGGAATTTGAAGAAAAACCAACATTACATACCTCATGTTCATGCATGTACTTGGTAAGGTTTTCCTTTCCCTCATGGAGTTGAGTCTCCATCTCATGCAACTTTTCAAGAAGCTGGTACTTCTGCTCCTTTATGGGAATCAACTACTCTTGAAGGAAAATGCTCTCCTTCCTATCTTCCAACATCTCTTGCACAAAATCTCTCATGGTTACAAATGCCTTCAACATCTCTCTGTCAAAGAGCTTGGCTAATGAATATGTATGAGAACTCTTACTGTTTGAAGCTTGCTCTATCCTTGCAAGATATCAAAATTCAACACAAAACTTGCACAATAATACCAACAATTAAATCTCTAGCTATCAATGTCAATCACATGAGAAAAACTTTTCTTTAATACCACCTGATCTAAAAATAGGGGGCTAACTTGTTTTTCTATGCAAGCACCCTCTACTCCATTAAAATAAACTTCAGGACCTTGCTCAATGTCTTAGTTGTGCAAGAGGTTTTATGTGTCAAGTTTAGGCTTCTTTTAGGTGTTTATGTGTGAGGTTATTTAAAAGGTTAAATATGTTGTCTAAATAAATACAACAACAAACATAAGTTGCAGGAAAACAATAAGCAGCAAACTCAAAACAATAATAACATGATAAAGGAGTTCACCCCCAACTGGGATACATCTCCTTGAGCCTCCATCAATGGACTAGGATCTCCGAGATTAGTTTGTCAAATATTCTTTTACAAGTTTTTTCTCAACTCCAATGGATTTACTAACTGTACCATTGGGTTCAGAATACATCAAAACCCCAAAATTGACTATTAGAAATCTGAAAACAAACCATGATTCATCTAGGAATGACCTCTTCTACTAGTGGCCTTAAGCTTCCTTGAGATTCTTTGTGGGAAAAACACCTATAAAAGTATTCAAATGCCTTTGAAACTTGTCCCAATGAGTTCAGAGCATAAGAATTAGTCAAGAATGACTATTTACTCATTGAAAATAGACTTGGGCTCATCTAAGCATGGCCTCCTTCAATGGTGGCCCTAAGCTCCCTCGAGCTCCCTGAAACTTCAAAGTAGAAACAACTACAAAATAAATCTCCAAATGTCTTTGAAAACTATGTCAATGGATTTGGAACATGCAAAAACCCCTAGCAGGGCTTTTTCGGCACCTCATTTGGCCAAAAACTGAAGAAGATAGGCCTCCTACCATTTTCCTCCTTCAAGCTTATTGTCTCTGGTTCGCAAAAACGCACTCCCTGTGTGAGTAACCTGACGTTTGGGTGTTTTCCATGCTTAAACACAGTACATGCATGCATCTCCACAAAACAAACCAAATTGTCACACCGTTAGCGGAATTAGGGACCCCAAAGGCGGAGGTGTTGGGCGCATGGTGGGCCATATGGCCACGTCCCAGCACAAATTTGGGGCTCCGTTACAAAATTGGCTGAGGGCGTGACAAGTGTCCAGGAACGTGGAGGAGTACCATTGGAAAATCCCCGCGCACAAAGTTGAGGTGGTCGTATGGGGGTGGTGCACATAACCGAGGCTTGGGGCTAAGCCCCATCCCGGACCCATGCCCACAATGCATTATAATCAAGCTTAAATATATATTCAAACATATATATAGCAAGCAACAAAACGTGGTCTAGTGGTAGAAAATAATTTACAAAGGCGCTCCACCGCGGGGTTAGGTCTAGGATTCAATCCCCAGGGACTACATAAAATTTTACCATACAATAGGGTGCTACGTGGCAGCCCATGCCTGGGCCACATGGCACCACCCCATTTGCCAACAACCATGCCATGTGTCCAAAAATGATTCACCCATGTCGACCCTCAACTATCCACTCATCACCTACCACATCAACATTTCCATCTCATTGTACGTCCCTGCCACGTCAAATGTAAGACCCTGTCACGTCAGCTGTACGAACTGTACAGTCAGCAATTTTTTTCCCTATTTGTCAAATCGAAGAGAATGTGATATCTCACTCATCTAATAACCGTTTGAACCCGTTCAAAGTGCATTGGGTTCACGAGGATGAGACCTATGCACATATTCATTTTGAAGAGATTCCTAACACTTTGATTTTTGGGCTAAGCTTTGATCCCTGGTCCATATTCTGATTACACCTTCCCACTTAAAGGCTTTTGGACCCACAAAAGCTGATGATTATTTGCCTGAGCTTCAATACTCTTCTTCTTCCAAGTTCTATCAATTGATTCTAATTGAAAAGTCTTTTTGGCAATCACCTGGGTACCTTGACATTCCTTGCACTGCAACTGACTATGTCCCTGAACCACTGTTCTCTAGTTGCTGCTGACCCACTGTTCTCTTTGTGCTTAGAAGACTGGCAACCTTCCCACTAAGAATCAAGTCCCTCTTCTGAACTCTTTGGCATCAACACAATCCTCTCTACAATGGCTACAAAATAGTTTCCTGCGACATCTTGTCACAAACCAAGAAAAACCATCAATCTTGAAAGCAAACTTAATACAAGACTGGAAACGATGCCAACAAGTTTTCTTTCTCTTCAAGCAAACTGTATCATCTTGTACTTCATCAAAGTACATGTGTTTTCCTGCATCTTGGTTTACTCAATATTGACTTACAAGCCGACAAACACCATCGACTAAACATAAGTCAAAAAATATGATCGACACAACATAGTCGTCAAGACAACATCGACACAAGTTGAGACTAATTTGAAACATATCGACATTCCCAATGACAAGTCGACATTCCTGATACACAACCATGTTACATTCATGAGTCACTCATAATGAAGCTATCACAAAGTTCATTGTTTACACACATACAAAATCACATGCATGTGCATAGCTCTTGAACTCTCCTTCAAGTACAAACATAAGTATATAAACCAAAAAACATGCGGGTACATAAGAGCTGAAATGAAAAGCTATATGGCTGCAATGAGTGAGTATCATACCCATCTTTTACATCCTCCTGGCGAAGTTGTGCAACAACAAGAATGCCTTCAATAGAATCGCATTCTCATGCAAACTTGCATCATACAAGTTGTGATAAACTGCTACAGCTTGTCATACTTTCAATAGAAAAGCATACATAAGGCTAAAATGTGCATCTACAAACAGAAAAATGCAATCCTTTCTTGCTCAAGAAATCTAACCATTTCTTACCAAGCAAATTCAATGGTGACCTTTTCTGCTAAAAATCGTCTTCTTGTGAATCATCTTGACTCACATAGATGATTGAATCTCCTCTTCCATTCTTGCCAGTCTCTTTATCCATGTTCCTCTTGTGCTCTGAATGGATGGTTGGATGCAATGTCCAACATTGGTCAATGAGATGACCCCTATTCTGGTAGTGAGTGCAAATCTTTTACATCTTCTTTTCAAGTTGCCTTTGCTTGGAAAGTTTTCTGAAAGTGGTCAACATTTTCCAACATCTTGAAACATGATGGTTATCTCAACCACAATATGTACATGAACTTTTTCTTCCATTTTTACATGAAAAATTACCATGCTTAACATAATCAAAAGCAACCGAATTACAGGCATAAATATACCTTGAACATTCACCTTTATCGCCTTCTTGAGGATGTGAATTTGAAGAGTTACCAGCTCTCTTTTGAAGACCAACAAAAGTGTTCTTTTCCTCATGGCTGTCACAACTCTCTTGTTTCACATTTGCATTCATCGTGAACAAACACTTTGCATGCTTGAGGGATTGAACTTGCAACAAAACTCCTTGAACATTCACCTTTATCACCTTCTTGAGGAGGTGTATTTGAAGATTTACTAGCTCTCTTTTGAAGACCAGCAAAAATGTTCTTGTCCTCATGGCTATCACAATTCTCTTGTTTCCCACATTTGCATTCATCTTGAACACACACTTTGCATGCTTGAGGGATTGAACTTGCAACAAAAGTTGTTCTTGGAATTATTTTCGTTGTCTCCTCAACTTTGGAATTTGCTCCATCTTTCTGTTCATATCCAAGACCCCTATACTTCAGCCTCTCCTAAAAAAAAATAGGCTCAATAATGCCTTGTTCATGCTTGCCTAACCCTCTACCTTCATAGCCCATTTTTAACAATAACTTGGACCCTATTCCTCTTGTGTGATTTTCAAAAATACCAAAGCATTCACCTTGAGAGGAATTTGAAGAAAAACTAACATTACATACCTCATGTTCATGCATGTACTTAGTAAGGGTTTCCTTTCCCTCGTGGAGTTGAGTCTCCATCTCATGCAAATTTTCAAGAAGCTAGTGCTTCTCCTCCTTCATGGCCATCAACTACTCTTGAAGAACAATGCTCTCCTTCCTATCTTCCAACATCTCTTGTACCATATCTCTCATGGTTACAAACATTTTCAACATCTCTTTGTCAAAGAGCTTGGATAATGAAGATGTATGAGAACTCTTACTGTTTGAAGCTTCCTCCATCCTTGCAAGATATCAAACTTCAACACAAAACTTGCACAATAATACCAACAGCTAAATCTCTTGCTATCGATGGCAATCACATGAGAAAAACCTTGCAAATACCACTTGATATGAAAATAGGGGGATGAGTTGTTTTTCTATGCAAGCACCCTCTACTCCATTAAAATAAACTTCAGGACCTTGCTCAATGTCTTAGTTGTGCAAGAGGTTCTATGTGTCAAGTTTAGGATTCTTTTAGGTGTTTATGTGTGAGGTTGCTTAAAAGGTTAAATATGTTGTTTAAATAAATACAACAACAAACATAAGTTGTAGAAAATAATAACCAGAAAACTCACAACAATAAAAACATGATAAAGGAGTTCACCCCCAACTAGGCTACATATCCTTGAGCCTCCATCAATGGACTAGGCTCTCTGGGATTAGTTTTCCAAATATTCATTTACAAGCTGTTGATAAACTCCAATGGATTTACTAATTGTACCATTAGGTTCAAAATACATTAAAACCCCAAAAATAACTATTAGAACTCTAAAAACAGACCATGGCTCATCTAGGCATGACCTCTTCTGTTGGTGGCCTTGAGCTTCCCTAAGCTTCCTTGTGGAAAAAACACCTATAAAAGTCCCCAAATGCTTCTAAAACATGTCCCAATGAGTTTAGATCAAAACAATTAGTTAATACTGACTATTCAGTCACTAAAAATAGACTTGGGTTCATCTGAGCATGGCCTCCTTCAATGGTGGCTCTAAGCTCCCTTAAGCTCCTTGAAACTTCAAAGTAGAAAAACCTACAAAAGAAGTTTTCTAATGCCTTTGAAAACTGTGCCAATGGATTCAAAACATCCAAAAAACTATAGTTGGGCTTTTTCGACACCTCATTTGGCCAAAAAATGAAGAAAATAGGCCTCCTGCCATTTTCCTCCTTCAAGCTTGTTGTCTCTGGTTTGTCAAAACACACTCCTTGTATGAGTAACATGGATTTTGGGTGTTTTCCATGCCTAAAAAAATAAAATGCATGCATCTCCATAAAACACGCCAAATTAATGCACCGTTAGTGGAATTAGGGCCCTCAAAGGTAGAGGTGTTGGGCGCATGGGGGGGCATATGGCTATGTCCCAGCACAAATTTGGGGCTCTGTTACAAAATTGGCTGAGGGCACAACAAGTGTCCAGGCACGTGGAAGAGTACCATTGGAAAATCCCCGCGTGCAAAGGTGAGGTGGTCATATGGCGGTGGCACACATAACCGAAGGCTGGGGCTAAGCCCCAGCCCGGATCCACACCCACAATCCAACATAATCAAACTTAAATATATATTCAAACATATATATAGAAAGCAACAACACGTGGGCTAGTGGTAGTGCATAATTTACGAAGGTGCTCCACCATGGGGGGAGGTCCGGGATTCGATCCCCATAGACTACATAAAATTTTACCATACAATAGGGTGTTACGTAGCAGCCCATGCCTGGGCCACATGGCACCACCTGATTTTCCAACAACCGTTCTACGTGTCCAAAAGTGATTCACCCACATCTACCCTTGGTTGTCCACTCAGCACCTGCAATGTCAACATTTCCATCTCATCGTACATTCATGCCACGTCAGCTGTACGAACTGTATAGTGAGCAATTATTCTTCCCTGTTTGGCAAATCGAACAGAACGCGATATATCACTCATCCGATGTCTATTTGAACCGTTTCAAAGTGAGTTGGGTTCATGAGGACAAGGCCTATGCACACGTTCGTTTTGAATTGATTCCAAACACTTTGACTTTTGGGCTAAGATTTGACCCCTGGTCCAGATTCTGATCACACCTTCCCACTGAAAGGATTTTGGACCCACAAAAGCTGATGATTATCTGACTGAGCTTCAAGACTCTTCTGCTTCCAAGTTCTATCAACTAATTCTACTTGAAAAGTATTTTTGGCAATCACCTAGGTACCTTGACATGCCTTGCACTGCAACTGGCTATATCCCTGAACCAATGTTCTCTAGTTGTTGCTGACCCGTTATTCTCTTTGTGCTTGGAAGACCAACATCCTTCCCACTGAGAATCAAGTCCCTCTT
This sequence comes from Picea mariana, assembly GCA_032191745.1. Classification (NCBI taxonomy): domain Eukaryota; kingdom Viridiplantae; phylum Streptophyta; class Pinopsida; order Pinales; family Pinaceae; genus Picea; species Picea mariana. The sequence continues at coordinate 50,175 of JASDQU010506774.1, forward strand.
GTGAACTCTTTGGAATCAACACAATCCGCTCTACAATGGCTGCAAAATACTTTACTGCGACATCTTGTCACAAACCAAGAAAAACCATCAATCTTGAAAACAAACTTAATACAAGAATAAAAATGATGCCAACAAGTCTTTTTTCTCTTCAAGCAAACTGTAGCATCTTGTACTTCATCAAAGTACATGTGTTTTCCTACATCTTGGTGTACTCAATATCGACTTACAAGACAAAAAGCACAATCGAGTAAACATAAGTCGAAAAACATTATCGACACAACATAGTCATCAAGACAACATCGACACAAGTCCAGAGTCATTTGAAACATATCGAAATTCCCAATGACAAGTCGGCATTCATGATAAACAACCATGTTACATTCATGAGTCACTCATAATGAAGCTATCACAAAGTTCATTGTTTACACACATACAAAATCACATGCATGTGCATAGCTCTTCAACTCTGCTTCAAGTACAAACATAAGTACATAAACCCAAAAATATGTGGGTACATAAGAGCTGAAATGAAAAGCTATATGGCTGAAATGAGTGAGTATCATACCCATCTTTTACATCCTCTTGGCGAAGTTGTGCAACAACAAGAATGCCTTCAATAGAATCGCATTCTCATGTAAACTTGCATCATACAAGTTGTGATAAACTGCTACAACTTGTCATACTTTCAACAGAAAAGCATACATAAGGCTGAAATGTACATCTACAAACAGAAAAATGCAATCCTTTCTTTCTCAAGAAATCTAACCATTTCTTACCAAGCCAATTCAATGGTGACTTTTTCTGCTGAAAATCATCTTCTTGTGAATCATTTTGACTCACATCAATGATGGAATCTCCTCTTCCATTCTTGCCAGTTTCTTTATCCATCTGCCTCTTGTGTTGTGAATGGATGGTTGGATGCAATGTCCAACATTGGTCAATGAGATCACCCCTCTTCTGGTAGTGAGTGCAAATCTTTTGCATCTTCTTTTTAAGTTGCCTTTGCTTGGAAAGTTTCCTGAATGTGGTCAATCTTTTCCAACATCTTGAAACATGATGGTTATCTAAACCACAATATGTACATGGAATTTTTCGTCCATTTTTACATGAAAATTTACCATGCTTAACATAATCAAAAGCAACTAAATTATAGGCAGAAATATAGCTTGAACATCCACCTTTATCACCTTCTTGAGGAGGTGAATTTGAAGAGTTACCAGCTCTCCTTTGAAGACCAACAACAATGTTCTTGTCCTCATGCTTATCACAACTCTCTTGTTTCACATATTTGCATTCATCTTGAACACACACTTTGCATGCATGAGGAATTGAACTTGCAACAAAAGTCCTTGAACATTCACCTTTATCTCCTTCTTGAGGAGGTGAATTTGAAGAGTTACTAGCTCTCTTTTGAAGACCAACAAAAATGTTCTTCTCCTCATGGCTGTCACAACTCTCTTCTTTTCCACATCTGCATTCATCTTGAACAGACACTTTGCATGCTTGAGGGATTGAACTTGCAACAAAAGTTGTTCCTGGAATTGTTTCCCTTGTCTCCTCAACTTTGGAATTTGCTCCATCTTTCTGTTCATATCCAAAACCCCTATACTTAGGCCTCTCCTAAAAAATATAGGCTCAACAATGCCTTGTGCACGCTTTCCTAACCCTCTACCTTCATATCCCATTTTTAACAATAACTTGGACCCTATTCCTCTTGTGTGATTTTCAAAAACACCAAAGCATTCATCTTGAGAAGAATGTGAAGAAAACCCAACATTACATACCTCATGTTCATGCATATAATGGTAAGGGTTTCCTTTGACTCATGGAGTTGAGTCTCCATCTCATGCAACTTTTCAAGAAGCTCGTGCTTCTCCTCCTTCATGGTCATCAACTGTTTTTGAAGGACAATGCTCTCCTTCCTATCTTCCAACATCTCTTCCACCATATCTCTCATGGTTACAAACGCCTTCAAAATCTATTTTTCAAAGAGCTTGGCTAATGAATATGTATGAGAACTCTTACTGCTTGAAGCTTCCTCCATCCTTGCAAGATATCAAACTTCAACACAAAGCTTGTAGAATAATACCAACAACTAAATCTCTAGCTATCCATAGCAATCACATGAGAAAAAACTTTCTCTGATACCACCTGATTTGAAAATAGGGGGCTGACTTGTTTTTCTATGCAAACACCCTCTACTCCATTAAAATAAACTTCACGGCCCTGCTCAATGTCTTAGTTGTGCAAGAGGTTTTATGTGTCAAGTTTAGGATTCTTTTAGGTGTTTATGTGTGAGGTTCTTTAAAAGGTTAAATATGTTGTCTAAATAAATACAACAAAAAACATAAGTTGCAAGAAATAATAACCACCAAACTCACAACAATAACAACATGATAAAGGAGTTCACCCCCAACTAGGCTACATCTCCTTGAGCCTCCATCAATGGACTGGGCTCTCTGGGATTAGTTTGTCAAAGATTATTTTGCAAGTAATTGCTCAACTCCAATGGATTTACTAACTGTACCATTTGGTTCAGAATTATACATAAAAACCCCAAAAATGACGATAAGAACTCTCAAAACAGACCATGGCTCATCTGGGCATGACCTCTTCTACTGGTGGCCTTGAGCTTCCCTGAGATTCCTTATGGAAAAAACACCTATAAAAGTCCTCAAATTCCTATGGAACCTCTCCCAATGAGTTCAAAGAATAACAATTAGTCAAGAATGACTATTTTTTCACTGAAAATAGACTTGGGCTCATCTAAGCATGGCCTCCTTCAATGGTGGCCCTAAGCTCCCTCGAGCTCCCTAAAACTTTAGAGTAGAAAAACCTGAAAAATAAGTCTCCAAATGCCTTTGAAAACCATGCCAATAGATTCAGAACATCCAAAAACCCCTAGCTGGGCTTTTTCGGCACCTCATTTGGCCAAAAAATGAAGAAGATAGGTCTCCTGCCACTTTCCTCCTTCAAGCTTGTTGTCTCTGGTTCACCAAAACACACTCCCTGTGTGAGTACCTTCGCTTCTGTGTGTTTTTCATGCCTAAACCCAGCAAATGGATGCATCTCCACAGAACACGCAAAATTGCTGCACCATTAGTGGAATTAGGGCCCCCAAAAGCGGAGGTGTTGGGCGCATGGGGGTCCATATGGCCACGTCCCAATGCAAATTTGGGGCTCCGTTACAAAATTAGTTGAGGGCACAACAAGTGTCCAGGAATGTGGAGGATTAATATTGGAAATTCCCCATGTGCTAAGTTGATCTGGTCATATGGGGGTGGTGCACATAACCTAGGGCTGGGGCTACGACCCAGCCCGGACTCGTGCCCACAATGCAACATAATCAAACTTAAATATATATTCAAACATATATATAGCAAGAAACAATGTGTGGGCTAGTGCTAGCCCTTACTTTACAAAGGCGCTCAACCATGGGGGGAAGTTTGAGGATCGATCCCCATGGGCTACATAAAATTTTACCATACAATAGGGTGCTACGTGGCAGCCCATGCCTGGGCCACATGGCACCACCCCATTTGCAAACAACCATGCCATGTGTCCAAAAATGATTCTCCCACGTCGACCCTCGACTGCCGACTCAACACCTTCCATGTCAGCATTTCCAGCTCATCGTACAGTCATGCCATGTCATCTGTATGGCCCTACCATACCATCTCTACGGAATGTACGAACTGTACAGTCAACAATTATTTTTCCCTGTTTGGAAAATTGAACAGAATGCGATATCACACTCATCCAATGTTTGTTTGAACATGTTCAAAGTGCATTGGGTTCGTGAGGACGAGGACTACGCACATGTTTGTTTTGCAGTGATTCCAAACACCTTGATTTTTGGGCTAAGATTTGACCCTTGGTCCAGATTTGGATCACACCTTCCCACTGAAAAGATTTTGGACCCACAAAAGCTTATGATTATATGCTTGAGCTTCAATACTCTTCTTCTTCCAAGTTCTATCAATTGATTCTACTTGAAAATTCTTTTTGGCAATCACATGGGTACCTTGACATGCCTTGCACTGCAACTGGCTATGTCCCTGAACCACTGCTCTCTGGCTACTGCTGACCCACTGTTCTCTTTGTTCTTGGAAGACTAACATCCTTCCCACTAATAATCAAGTCCCTCTTGTGAACTCTTTGGCATCAACACAATCTGATCTACAATGGCTACAAGATACTTTCCTGTGACATCTTGTCACAAACCAAGAAAAACCATCAATCTTGAAAACAAACTTAATACAAGACTGAAAATGATGCCAACAAGTATGTTTTCTCTTCAAGAAAACTGTAGCATCTTGTACTTCATCAAATTACATGTGTTTTCCTGCATCTTGGTTTACTCAATATCGACTTACAAGACGAAAAACACCATCAACTAAACATAAGATGAAAAACATGATCGACAGAACATAGTCATCAAGACAACATTGATAGAATTTGAGACTCATTTGAAACATATCGACATTCCCAATGACAAGTTGACATTCATGATACACAACCATGTTACATTCATGAGTCACTCATAATGAAGCTATCACAAAGTTCATTGTTTACACACATACAAAATGACATGCATGTGCATAACTCTTCAACTCTCCTTCAAGTACAAACATAAGTACATAAAACCAAAAACATGTGGGTACATAAGAGCTGATATGAAAAGCTATATGGCTGCAATAAGTGAGTATCATACCCATCTTTTGCATCCTCCTGGTGAGGTTGTGCAACAACAAGAATGCCTTCAATAGAATTGCATTCTCGTGCAAACTTGCATCATACAAGTTGTGATAAACTGCTACAACTTGTCATACTTTCAACATAAAATCATACATAAGGCTGAAATGTGCATCTACAACCAGAAAAATGCAAGCCTTACTTGCTCAAGAAATCTAACCATTTTTTACCAAGCCAATTCAATGGTGACTTTTTCTGCTGAAAATCATCTTCTTGTGAATCATCTTGACTCACATCGATGATGGAATATCCTCTTCCATTATTTCCAGTCTCTTTATCCATCTACCTCTTGTTCTGTGAATGGATGGTTGGATACAATGTCCAACATTGGTCAATGAGATGACCCCTCTTTTGGCAGTGAGTGAAAATATTTTGCATCTTCTTTTCAAGTTGCCTTTGCTTGGAAAGTTTCCTGAATGTGGTCAATCTTTTCCAACATCTTGAAACATGATGGTT
>JASDQU010506775.1:0-10333 GCA_032191745.1 Picea mariana
CACTTGATTTTCCACTTTCTATTATATGGTACAAAACATTGACCTAAATTAATTAATGTATAAAATGAACCTTCAGTTCACCATCTGTCCTAAATACCAAAGTCAATGTCAACCTTGTATATAAAGTGGACATGATATCATTTTGATGAAGTTCCCATACAACCTTGCCCATAAAGAGGTATGTGCCATTTTGCATTATAACTAGTAATCATCCAACAAAATCTATGGAATATCTTAACAATTATAAAGAGGTATGTGCCATTTTGCATTATAACTAGTAATCATCCAACAAAATCTATGGAATATTTTAACAATTATAAATGAAGAGAGTCGGGGAATATTTTAACAATTATAAATGAAGAGAGTCGGGGAATATTTTAACAATTATAAATTAAGAGAATGAAGTTGTTAACCACCAGGATAATCCAGGTTGTTGACCACCAGCATAATCTAACATATTAAATCTATGGAATATTTTAACAAAATCCAATTTTCAACAAAATCCATGGAATATTTTAACAATTATAAATGAAGAGAGGAATATTTTAATAATTATAAATTAAGAGAATCAGGTTGTTAAACACCAGCATAATCAAACATCTTCAGACGAAACAAATCCATGGAATATTTAAACAATTATACCTTCTAATAATGACAGGCGTGAGCAAAGAAGGACAAGTTACATACAACAAATAACAACTGCACAACAAAACAACTCAAAGCATATCAGAAGGATCAAATCGTTGGAGCTCAAGATTTATTTTGTACTTTTGTTTCAGAAAAACGATGCAGATCTATCGTAAATATATTCATGATGTCACACGCATGTGTAGAAGTCCTTTCATTTACCCATCTGGATTCAACTGGGCACTGGTTATTTTTAGTTTGATATGAAATGTCGTGTAATCAATCCACAAATATATTGTGCATACCCAATGGAAAAAAACGTGAAGGGAATTCAAACCAGTTACAACATTTTCGAGATAATTAAATTCTATCTCTGCACTTTCAATAAAAGGAGCTCCGAGAATATGGCTCACGCAAATTTTATATTAACAGAGAAAGAGTTCTGATGCGTCGCATGGTATACAATCCAATAACAAATTTCGAAATCAATGCTTTCATGTCTCAGTTTCTATTGTTAATGAGCCTTTACTGCTCATGGGCGCAGCCAGAGCCGTTATTCATTTAATCACTGTACCAAAGAATCATTTTCAATAAAGAAATTTGACTCACACCTACTCCCTGTGTAACAGCCATTTGTCTCAGGCTTGAACCCATGAAGGATTCAGTTTTTCATGGTGAAAAATAGACAGGCGAGTCTTGGATATTCTTCATAAGCCTTCAAAGAATTTTAAAATAAATTTTAGAAGTTCCATGTCGAAAAGTTTTCAAAGAGGTTGGAGATCACAATGGGCAGCAATGGAGAAAGCAGGCTCGAAAAATTTGCCACTTAATATCTGTTGAGTGATTATCTTGTTGGCTTCATCTGTCCAGTGAACTCCGTCCCAGTTGACATAGGAGGCTGGATCAGAACATGATTCTGCAGTCACAGATCTACCATTGATGGTTCCTGTGGATCCACATTGAACTGCGTAATTATAGTTATATTTGCCCCCAACTCCGCAGCAAGCCCTAGTGGTGAACTTGAAACCTGTAACACAAAAATAACAGTGAAATCATTCAAATGCCAAACCTAAAATTTACCAAAAGGGTTACTTGATTTCAATAATTCTTTCTTTTCCAAATCTAACAGAAATTTTGTCAAACGTCAGATTGAGGGAACTGTAAACCCTTAAATTTCTTCCAGATTAGCAAAAAAAAATGTTGAATTTATCAACTTATAAGTTACTGCAAACCAAATTGTTAATAGCATGATCAGAGTGATGGATACCCACCATATTTAGAAGGATCGACGAAGAAATCGTAGACAATATCATAGGTATTCACATATATAATAGTGGCGTCTGGGAGCTCCTTGCGTGTTACAGCGAGCTGCGCTCGTAGCATTCTGTTATAGAGACGGACAACATTGTTGTAGGAGACGGAGCATCCGTATTGATCAAAGTCATTAGAGGAATGGTGGAAAAAAGTAAGCCAGAAGGGTTGGCATCCCTGAGGACCCACATCCTTTACTAGAATCGTTCTGGCGCCTTCGTTGTACAGAGCCTGAATTCGTTCAAACCACAAAAAAATCTCAGTCCCACAATCAAAACCAGATAACAAATTTTGTTCTTGAGAAATATGGAATATATATATAAGATCAGACCTGCACAGCTCCTCTGATAGACCTGGCCACCTTGGGAAGAATCGTCCTTTGAACCTCAGTGGTATTAAGATGAAGATTCATGTAGCCGAAGCTGAAGTCGTTGCCTCCGATTTCTAATATATAAATTCCAGATCTGAAGGCGTCCATGGTAGGAAGGTAGCTGCTATTACCATGAGCTCGGATGCTCGCAACAACTTGTTCCTTGAAGATCTTGTATTGATTGATCTGAACAGTAAGAGAAATGGGCGCAATGAAATTCGTTTCACGCACAGTAGCACCTGCAGCAGCAAAGTTGGCTCCATGCCCGAAATTCGAAGCCACCGACTGTAAATAAGGGCTCAGGAATGGCAATCTCAATGCCTGCGCTGTTAATCAGAAATACCCAAACAATGTAATTAGAATCTTCAAGTTACTAACAAGTTTTTTTATCAAACAAATGAACGGTCCTGAAAAATCCATTTACCAAAAAAATCTATTGACAGTCTTCCATCGCTGTAACGATTCACTGGCCTTCCAAAGAAAGTTCGGCCATAGGGAGGATTCTCTGCGAGCATATTATAAGGGAAAATGTAATGAATTGCGCCTGTATCGGAGGTGGAGTCCCCGAAGTTAAAAATGGCTGGATAATCACAGCTACTATAACACATTGCAGGCAGCAAGGCCATCATCATAATCATATAGACCCCATAGCGTTTAAACAAACGGAAAGCCATGAAAATTTTGTATTGTATTCTAGACACTGGAGCTTCGGATTGGAGTAAATTGATAGAATGCAATGCAATAATGCATACATTGAACATACATAGAACCATTATAAGGCCATGGCGTTATATCAAGTCTGGATATGTGCGAGCGAGACACAACGGTTGAAAAGCGCCTTTCAACGGTCGTTTATGACAGCTTAGTCGTGACGGAAGATTCAGATAATATGAGCTTTCACGGTTCCATCCGCCGAATCATTTTGTATACAAAAACGCCAAATTTTTCCAGTTTTCCCATAAATATTATTAGATATTTAACTGTTTTTGTTGGCAGTCGATGAACGAGGACTAAATCTTTGTGCACAAATTTTGACAGTGCCCACGTCGTTTTTTTTCGTAAATATGAAAAAGTTGACTTTGACTTTGCATTTCCAACCTAACGGTCTTGTTTTCTCATCATTGTATATCTATGTTGAACAGAGTTTTCGAAAACTGGGAATCTAGGGAAACTAGTAGAGGTTTCCCTCAAATTTACATGAAAAGTGAATTTGGGAGGGGGAATAATATATATTAAAGTGTTTCTTCTTAAGAGTTCACAAGCTCAAATCCAGAGGGGTAACAAGGGGGTCTCATACACCAATTTGGCGGTGACCTTAAAAATAGATTATTATTATTATTATTATTAGTCCCTTGTCCCAGAAACAAGGGGGTCTCATACACCAATTTGGTGTGTCTTGGCGATGACCTTAAAAATAGATTATTATTATTATTTTAGATTACAATGTATAGAGATATTGATACATTTTAAATCTTATTTCAATAAAATTGAAGTTCAATAGAGGACAATGTTTCTCCTATTGTAACAACTACAATATTAAAATTATTAATTTAATTTGTGTTAATAATTATATGAATATATTTAACACAATACTGAAACTTTAATATCATTAAATATTTCATTAAAAAAATGAGAAACAAAATTGAAAATACATATATACAATTTTAACATCTTTTTAAAATTAAACTTTATATACATAAACTTTAAACATCTTTGTAAATTTGAAGCATTATTCTTTTTTTATTGGAAAAAACAAAATAGTACCACTCTTCTAATATTAAAATACAATAAAAGTTAATGATATGGTTGGTTGATATCAACTACAGAGTGGCGAAAATGCTTTTCATCCGCAACTATAAAGTGAGTATTACTAAGTTTTTTTACTTAACTAATTTTTGAAATAATATTTACCTGTAGTTTAATCTTAGTTTTATAGTGACATTTTCAACAAATATAATGAAAATATTTGTAAGAAATTATGCATTTGTAATAATGGAATAAATATATTTGCATTTTAATTTAAAATAATTTTAACTTAAAGCTCCAATTTCTTTGATGTTGAAGCTCCCCAAAAGATCTCAAGTTCCCAGCCAATTGGGGAAGTTCCCAACTAGTTCACAAGCTCACGAAACTTCGGGAATGAATTTCAGAGATGTTGGAAATGTCGAGAGTGGTTCTCGTGCAACTATGTTGTATATTGAAATTTTTTTTTAATTTGTTGAAATAGTTTTTACTACTTAATTTTTTTTAGCCTAGTTTAAACATTATATTTTTTGCCCTTTTTAAGGGTATATTTTCCAAACAATATTTATTGAAATTGGGTCAAAAATGGTTGGAACTCCATATTTGACTGATTGACTCTGTATAATCCTAGTTTCCTCGGGTTATACAATTAAATAACAGAAAATGGTGATTCCACCAAAATATGTTTTACTTTCATGTTTAGTTTGGGATTGAACGAAAACATACACGTATTAAAAGTTTTTCATATTATTAAAGTGAGTATTATTAAGTTTTTTTACTTAACTAATTTTTGAAATAATATTTACGTGTAGTTTAGTCTTAATTTTATAGTGATATTTTGAATAAATATAATGAAAATATTTGTAAGAAATTATGTATTTGTAATAATTGAATAAATATATTTGCATTTTAATTTAATATAATTCTAACTTAAAACACCCATTTCTTTGATGTTGAAGCTCCCAAAAATCTCCCAAGTTCCCAGCCAATTGGGAAGCTTCCCAACTAGTTCCCAAGCTCTAGGAACTTGGGAACTATCTGGAGTAGTTCTCGTGCAACTATGTTGTATATTGAGATTTTTTTTAACTTGTTGAAATAGTTTTTACTACTTAATTTTTTTTTTAGCCTAGTCTAAACATTATACTTTTTGCCCTTTTTAAGGGTATATTTTCCAAACAATATTTATTGAAATTGGGTCAAAAATTGTTGGAACTCCTCTGTATAATCCTAGTTTCTTGGGGGTTTTTCAGGGTGTTGAATTCATTTATACATTCAAAAATACAATTTAAATAACAGAAAATGGTGATTTACCAAAATATGTGTGAAAAAAATTGGAAAAGGCCAATTTATTTTCCCATTCCTATCATATTAACAATTCTTAGCCTATTTTAGAAACTGGGAAAGGAAACATTTAAGTAGGGTTAAGTAGGGTGGTTAAGTTAATTGAAAATGGGAGAAGTGTTTTTTTTTTTTTTAATGTTATATAATTAACTAATAAAGAATTATTTAAATAGGCTTATAAACAAATTAAAAAGGTTTGTTTTGTTGGTTAAGTTGTAATATGGTGAGAGCATGTGGTGGAGGAGGTTATGAGATATCGTTTTCTTGTCAAATCAAGATACACACAACAATAAGGGTTTTTAATGGAGATCCCATAATGTTGCAATAAAAAGTTTGATAGTTAATCCAAATGAGACATGTGCCAAGAATAGTGCACTTGTCATATCTAAGGAGAATCTTCTAAGGGGTATTGGGTTAGAGGAAATAGAAGGTCATAGTTTTTGTTTGAGACATATTTTGGGGATCATTCGTACAATTCAATTATAGGCTCGAAACAAAGTGGGAACTTTAGAAACCAGTAGAGATTTCCCTAAAATTTACAAGAAAAGTAAATTTGGGGGCGGCAATAATATATATTAAAAAATTATAAAAAAATATCTTAGATTACAATGATACTTTACATTATAATGTATAGATATTAAAAAAGTATAAAAAAATATCTTAGATTACAATGATACTTTACATTATAATGTATAGAGATATTGGTACATTTTAAATTTTATTTCAATCAGGTCAATAGAGGACAATGTTTCTCCTATTGCAACAACTACAATATTAAAATTACTAATTTAATTTGTGCTAATAATTATATGAATATATTTAACACAATACTGAAACTTTAATATCCATAAATATTCCATTAAAAAATGAGAAACAAAATTGAAAATACATATATACAATTTTAACATCTTTTTAAAATTAAACTTTACATATATAAACTTTAAACATCTTTGTAAATTTGAAGCATTATTCTTTTTTTATTGGAAAAACCAAAATAGTACTACTCTTCTAATATGAAAATACAATAAAAGTCAATGATATGGTTGGTTGATATCAACTACAAAGTGGAGAAAATGCTTTCTTGATATGATATTGATCTTTCATGTTTAGTTTGGTCTTGAAGGAAAACATACATGTATTAAAAAAAATTCACATCCGCAACTATAAAGTGAGTATTATTAAGTTTTTTTACTAAATTAATTTTTGAAATAATATTTACTTGTAGTTTAGTCTTAGTTTTATAGTGATATTTTGAATAAATATGATGAAAATATTTGTAAGAAATTATGTATTTGTAATAATGGAATAATATATTTGCATTTTAATTTAATATAATTCTAATTTAAATGTGAGTGGTTCCCATGCAACTATGTTGTATATTGAGATTTTTTTTTAATTTGTTGAAATAGTTTTTACTACTTAAATTTTTTTTGGCCTAGTCTAAACATTTTACTTTTTGCCCTTTTTAAGGGTATATTTTCCAATCAATTTTTATTGAAATTTGGTAAAAAATTGTTGGAACTCCATATAATCCTAGTTTCCTAGGGTTTTTCAGGGTATTCATTTATGCATTCAAAAATGCAATTTAAATAAAAATGGTGGTTTCACCAAAATCTGTTTGGTGAAAAAGTTGGAAAATGCTTTTCCCATTCCTGTCATATTAACAATTCTTAGCCCATTTTAGAAACTTGGAAAGGAAACATTTAAGTAGGGTTGTTAAGTTAATTGAAGATGGGAGAAGTGTTTTTTTTTTAATGTTATATAATTATCTAATAAATAATTATTTAAATAGGCTTATAAACAAATTAAAAAGGTTTGCTTTGTTAGTTAAGTTGTAATATGGTGAGAGCATGTGGTGGAGGAGGTTATGAGATATTGCTTTATTGTCAAGTCAAGATTAGACATGCAACAATAAGGGTTTTTAATGTAGATCCCATAATGTATAATGTTGCAATAAAAGGTTTGATAGTTAATCCAAATGCGACATGTGCCAAGAATAGTGCACTTGTCATATATAAGGAGAATCTTTTAAGGGCTATTGGGTTAGAGGAAATATAAGGTCACAGTTATGTTTGGGACATTTTTTGGGATCATGCGTACAATTCAATTATAGGCTCGAAACAACTAGTTCAAATGAGATTAATAGTCCAAAATGCATAGGATGACACCATGTCAACAATTTTCTAGTAGCGATGACTCATTGGCTTTGCTTTGCTTGTCCTTTGCTAAGTTATATATGTTCCACAACTCAACCCATGTGACTTAGGTTACATCCTATAAATTTATCAATTACCCTATATGTTAAAAGACGAGCATGAAAAATGTGTGTTTCCATTCAAACCTTCAGTTGAGTATGTTTGATTTAGTATCAAAATTTGATTTGTTGAGACTTGAGGTAAATATGTTGACTTAATCCCTACCTCTGTTTATCACCATGATGCAGGCACTCCCAAAAAAACCTATAAAATAAAAAGGAAATATGTTTAAATGGTTATCATTAAAGCAATGACACTATAAGAAAAAACCCTACTTACAAAACCTCCCCATTATGAGTTGTTCTAGGAAGATATATGGAAGATATCAATATTGCGTTGAGTGCAGAGTTTAAGAAACCTAAGTCGGAGTCGCAGTGCATTATAGAAATGAAAAAAAAACAAGCAGAGATTCACTGAACCTGTTTGTGAGTTTGATCAAAGGTTTAAGACCTTGAGAGGCCATTCGAGTTTTCATATCCTAGACGAGAAAAACAAGGAATGGTTCATTGATGCCCTCTTACCACATATCAGAGTTCCTCTGATGTAACATAAGGTTTCTTCACAGGTTGAGGCATTGGATATCACCATGAAACTAGAATCATCCCCTATGGGAGAATCCAACTTAGGTATGAGTCAAATTTTGAGTCAGCTAACTAGCTTATCTCTGCAGGTTGAAGATATGAAGAAAGACAAGGGAAGAGATAAAAGAGAGAACATCTGGTGTATCAGATGCAAATTAGAAGGCCATGATAAGGAGCACTATCCCCTATTTCATGAGTACTTGGCCTCTAGAGCTCCGATCCCTTTGAAGCAGGTTACTCTACCTTGGTGCGAGGTATGTAGAAATAGACATCACCTAGGTGAATGCTATTATATGCAAAAATATGTCCATACACCTATCAATCTTTACTACACATTCTATAAATCTATGGGGAATGATGAGAAGGACTATAGGTCTTATGACCTCTTACACGAAATATTACTAGACACATATAGGATTCAAGGAAAAGTACAACAAGAGGGAAATTCTACGTAGTTTAATTCTCCAGGAAGAGGAAACTTCAACCCTCGTGGTGGATTTAGAGGAAGAGGATGAGGATGAGGCATGGTTCGAGGTCAAGGTCAGATCATTTGTTATAACTGCGCACATCCAGGACACTTGGCAAGGGACTGTCAGAACCCTTGTACCACTTGCAGCTACTATAACTCATTTGAACATGTTATTGAGGATTGTTCAACATTGTTAGCCAAACTTCAAAAGAGACGAGGAGGAAACCAACAAGTACAACTAATCTCAGCAAAACCTCGTAGAGAGGATCCCAGAGTCGCTTTTATCACTAGAGGAGGCGTTGTTATAGGAGAATATAGGGTGACTCCAGGGAAGACTACAGAAGAATCAAGGGTCAAAAGAGATGCAGAGAAGACACGAGTGTTTTATCCGAGGGGACAAAAGTAGACGTTTGAAGAGGCAAGAAGAGAATTTGGAAGAGATCAGGCTTCTTCATCAAAGACACAACCAAAAGTGAGAGAATGTGGGATGCCTTTGGCATTCGATCAGTCTGCATCACCTAGAGAAGGAAAAGAGGTAAGCAAGCTTGTTAGTTTCTTGTATACATTCATTGATTTGATTAAGGATGAAAGAGTTGTGAAAGAACTACAACACTTGATCAGACAGTATGAGTAAGGGAAGGTAGACCCTCTGTTGACTAGAGAAATACATCAAGTATATAAAAAGAGAAGGACAAATAAGGAACTACACCTTAATGCTCAGATTGGAGACTACGACATAGATTATGTGCTCCTCGACTTGGGATCAAAAGTAAATGTTATGACGAAGAAGACCTAGGCACTGATGGGAAAACCTAAGTTGATTTACTCCCTTATTAGGCTCAGAATGGATAATCAATAGGCAGTAAGTCCCTTTGGAAGACTGGAACATGTCACTGTGGACATCGACGGGGTAAGGACATTTGTAGAATTCAAGGTAATTGAGATAGTTGATGATAATTGTCCTTATCTTGCACTGTTAGGAATTGATTAAGATTTCAACAATTTCACTGTTGTTGACTTAAAGAAAAGAAGAATGACATTTGAAGGTAATGGCCTTAGTGTCATTGCACCTCTGGACCCTGATGAAGGTCGCAGATACACAAAAACCATCAGAGAAGAAGACTGTGCTTATGAACTAGAGAATATATATAAATTAACAACAAGACAACATGATTATATTAATCCTACAACATATGGAAACTTAAGCCGGCGAAGTGACAATGCATGCTCATTAGATTCGAAAGAAGCACTAGAGAACTGACAGAACAAAATGTATGAAGTTTCTGTGCAGAGGTGTGCCAGATTGACTAGGGAAGTTCGCTGGATTGGCACAAAAGTAAGCAATCTGCTCACATTTGATGGTTTAAATCATTTAGAAACATTCTTGTTAGAATTTCAAGAAATTGTAACAGTACAACAATGACTGTAGGCACTGGACGAAGCCTTGAAAGAAACACCAGCAAGATGGTGGGGAGTTACACACAAGAAGAACATCGCAGAGTGGATGCAATGTCCCACTTTGATGACTGTGCACTTTTTAGAACAAGCTAAAGGGTGCAAAGTTCGATACATAGGTCAGAGCTGCCCAAAGGACCATGTGAAAAGTTGTGAGGAGGCTTGGAGCAGCATTCCTCAA
>JASDQU010506775.1:18487-35815 GCA_032191745.1 Picea mariana
TAGAAGAAGACAAGTTTATTTCAGGATTCCATTTGAAAGTACAGAAGGAATGAGAGAAGGCCTACCATGACAGGCATATCAAGAAGAAAGCATTTAGGCAAGGAGATCTAGTATTGGTATATGATAGCAAGTTCATGAAGCATCCAGGGAATTTCAGGACACATTGGCTTGGGCCATATGAGGTTGTCTATGTTACAGAAGGAGGAGCTACTCAGTTGAAGAATTTGAATGGAGAATGGAAGGAAGGTTTAGTGAATGGGAGCCAGTTGAAATTGTGCTATGACAACCAACTACCTCGTAGCTCTCAGTAAAAGCATAAAAGGAAGGATCTAGGTACCAGGTGCAGTTGAAACTGGGTACTAGACATAGAAAAGACAGTCTGCATAAGGAAGGGAGGGATAGAGAAGAAAGCACAGGCTACTCCACACAATTTGAAGTTGAAGCGACACAGAAGGTTCAGACCTGTAGTGCCTCGGGACGAGTCACATGTGAGTGTTGGGGGCCTGTTGGCACTTCGTTATGGAAGAAAACAAATATTAAGGAAGAAAGGTGAAGTACAAACTCCACGGAAGGCATAGTGATTGAGAATGGGTCAAAGTGGTCGAAGAAGACGAAAAGAAGGAAAGAAGTAAGGGAAAATGAGCCATTGAATGAGAATATTGAGGAAGACAGATCAACAAGGAAGATGGACTGTGGAAAACTTAGCAAGCGAAAAAGGACACCAACGGATGCTTTGGACCACCTCGCAGGAAAGAAGGAAAGAGGGGCTGGCGAAGCCCTGAAAACATGGGTCAAGTTGACCTAGGGTTTCAGACACCTAGGGTTTTGGATCTAGGTTTTTGATACCTATAAGTTGTCACGAAATGTATAAATAAGGACCTAGATGAGAGAAGAGGGGTTTGTCATTCATTGTTGGTCTTGAGTTGGTCATTGTGGGTTAAGAAAGTGATTATTGTTGTGTGATGAGAGCATTGTGTTGTGAGAATATTGTTGTATTGTAAGATCTTTAGCTGGGTAGAAAGATCAACCTTGCAGTTGGGTGCACAAGGAGGGGAGAGAAGAATAGAAAGAGAGAGAGATCTACAAGCTAATTGCACAGATAGAACTGTATGTTTTCATATAATATCAAGAAACACAGTTCTGTGGACATAGCCCTAGGGAGAGGGTGAACCACATATATCTTGTTGTTCTCTATGGTTGATGTTGTGTTCTTTGCCTTTTGCTATTTTGTTGTTGCATTATTGTGCTAGATTTGAGATATAACTATGCAAAGTAGACTTAATATGGTAAAGTATAACTAGATCTTTGTGTGTTGTTATTTTGAATCCACTTACATTTCCTCTAGTTGTAGACACATGTGTTCTGCAACCCCCTATTGCTACTTCGGGTGAGACTGTATCTGCTCCATAGGTGTTGCCGAAAGGACCAGTAGTTAGGTATTGTTGGTGCCCTGTTAGAGTTGAACCCTGGGTCTACCCCTATGCCAACAGATTCCCATTGTAACATTTTCCAAACATTGCATAATTTGTTCCTCAAAATTAGAGTCATGGGAATAAGCGAGAGCCTCCAAATTTCTATTGCAATGTTAGAATTTAAAGGAAAGCACTGTGTTATCAATACAACAAGGTAATGACCTTCATTTAAAGGTCATTGTACCTCTCCCATTTTCAAATAAAAAAGAAAAAATATAAACATGGTATAATTCAATTTCATCAACAACATTTCAAGTCAATATTGGAGAGTTTGGAGACTAACATAATCTAAATCTCATGTTTTACTCCATTGTTGCAAACTACAACTAAAAACATGATATTTTGGTTAATAATTAAAATCTAAAAGTAATTCTAAGTAACTCAATAGTTAGCAAGTAACTCCATTGGGTTTTTTTGGTAGATTTATATTAAGTAAAAATATTGCAGGAAGATGCAAATAGATTGCATCCAAAATGATTCAAATATGTCTAGCTATAGAAAATATCTAGTCTATTTTTGGACCAATAACCTAGCTTATTAATGTCCACATGAGAAATAACCTAGTACTTCTAAGAGGTGTACATTCTACAAAACAATCTAGATATTATAATAGCCTTACAAAACATGCAAGTTTAACAAAAGACATGCCTACTCATTGATTCTTCTAGCATTATCTTCCTTGTTTATAGAGTTGGTTACTCAATTTCCATTACATCATCAAGATGATGCACCGTTTCTTCCTCATTCAACTTGACACAATTGGAATTTACTGATTGGACGTTGTTTGAAGCCCTTAAATGATCTCCCTTGCTCATATTCATCACCAACATTCACAACATATTACACTCCACTTCCAAGATGACCATTTGATGTATTTGTTGCACAAGTGTGCCCATAATGGTTTCTACCTAAGATACTACATTATGTTCATTCTCATGAATCTTTGTATTTGTTGTGAAAATTTATGCCTTGTTTGCTTGGATAGTTTCTTCATGATTTCTCAAGGTTCTCCTAATATCCCTTATCTCTCGGTAATCCATTGTGAAGTGATAGGGAGAATACCATTTCTCCTTTTTAATATCCACAAAACAATCCATGCCTAGACCCCAAAAAGAGAAAGAAACCAACATGAGGAGATAGACTACTAAAGAACCACATAAAAGGGGTCGAAAGACCCTCAAAGAAGTTCCAAAAAATGAACCTCTATCTTGAGAACTAGAAATCCACTTGAGAGACAGAGAAAACATTGAAAACTAGAACCAAACCACTAGGAACAACCCTGTGCTATCCTAGAACTTGGAACACAAGTCTAGATTGAGAATTTATGAGCAATAAAGAGAGGATGAACCGAAAAACTTTCCTAGAGAAAAACCAAATTCAACAACAAAGAGTTCACTAGAATTGAAAATATGAGGAGGAGGATCATAGAAATTTGTAGCCATAGCCAAAAAAACAATGTGCTTACTAAGGCTCCAGCAAACCATCATTGCTTCCTCCACATAACCATCCAAATAATCCCACCACAACCGAGAATCACTCTGATCCCAAACACATAAATGTGAAACATCATAACCGAGGATATGTGGAATTGAACCCCCCCCCATCTCTTTTCATAACTACTCTATCCATATGGTGTAAGGGTCACACACGTGCCCATGTGACACCTTAATTATTTGATACATGGCTTATACTTTATTGATACTAAGGAATGGGTTGATTACGTTGGTTCCCATTAATGCTAATAACCCCCTCTTTTAAGAGGGTGACTTTGTTAGTGAAATGCTCCAGGATCTGGTTGTTCTCCCGAAGGACATGAAAGAAGTTGATTCTAGAGAAGTTCAAGACTTATTTTTTATCCTTTTCAAGTATTACATCGAGAGTATGATCACCAACACCAGTCTTGGAAACCATTTTTCCAATGATGAGCTTTGAACCCCCTATGACGATCAAAGATCGAATATTAGCTTCAATTTCTAACTTTAGCCCTTGCATTATTGCATAAACTTCTACTACATTTTTTGATGCAATGCAAATACCCCAATCATATATCAATGTTGTTGTTCCTCTAGGTATTATAATACCTCCCCTCACACTTACCACTCTAAGCAAGTAACTCCATCGTTATGAAGAGATTTAAAACATAAATCTATAAATTGGCATGGCTAAAGTCTACCATGCACTGAAATAGAGTAGATATTTTCTAGGTATAACATATTCATGTAGTTTTATCACCACTATTGAGACTAAGGTAGGCATACCCACCCCACCATAGAAGAGAGGGGGATTGCGGAAGAGGCAACAATTTTTTACCACATATCACTAAAGATGAATAAAAAAAAATCCACATAGACTTTGCATGGTCCTTGTTTATTTGAGCCCTTATTAAGAACAGGGAATTTTTTTTAGCAAGCATCAAATGATCAAGGGATCCTTGAATAAAGAATATACTTGTAGATTCAAAATGTTATAAAGAACATTTTCAAATTTAATAGATCTTTATCATCCATTTTGTATAGATCTTAATAAGAACATTTAACTCACAATAATAAAAGTGAATGTTATGCACAAGAGTTGGCTATTGTACACACTCTAAAACTCTTTGTTAGCGTTGCAAATTTCTATGTAGAGGTAGATACCATTTTTCAAATAAAATAAAACTACGACTTCAAATGTTGATCCATAAGTATAATAAAATTTTCTTCTTCACATTGAAGTCAAAGGACATAAGAAAAATGGAGGCCCTAAGCATACTATCACTCGACCTCACAAGCCTTGCACATATAGGGGCAACCGAATGCCACCCAAACATAGAACAAGGGTTTCTTACTTGTAAATCAAAACCCCAGAGATTTAAATTTCTCTACCTAAAAAACAATTGCCATTAAATAACAAACATCAAAAGGAAACATAGTAGGCACTTTCCTAGGATATGACCACTAGAGCCTAGAATAACTCGAAACTACATATTGATTCTCTCTAAGTTCTCTAATTGCAATCTTCAATCACCTAAGGAAAAGGTAAAATTTTCTCACTTTCTGTTAAATAACTAATGCATAAGGAAATTGGAAAAAGATAAATATAAATGATGTTTGAAGTCCAACCAAATTCCTAACTCGATGTGCCATAGAATTGAAATTCAATGCACATTGTCACTACAAATTCATTCAAAAAAGAAAAGAAAAAAGAAAAATGCATTACCTCCAATGGATCAATATGGACTTCTAAGTTCAACCATAATAGGTGCAGTCATATTGCCACAAGAAAATGTGAAGTTGATGGCCAAAATTTATTAAGCTTAACCTAACATGTAAAATGAGCTTTCTAGAAATAAAGATTGTAACTTAATAACAATTCATATATTATTCTATAATTTCATGCTTTACAAGAAACAAGAAATATAGCAAGAGGGTTTTATGGGATACGAAACATGAACCCATGGGTCCTCCCTACATATCTTATACATTACAATTTATGAGTAATGGAGTAATGTAGAGTCAATATGGGAATGGTGACTTAAATTACATTAACAAACTTAAATACCCTACTGACAACATACCCGATTTGCAATGATCAAATGTTAAGTACTATGTCATGCTCATATTTTATCATGAACTTTGAGGTTTTTCAAGGCTTATCACTTCATTGTTCCAGTCCTACAGGTTCTTTATTATTTCCTCTATGTATATCAACTAAAACTTCTTCATGTTCTTATTCCTCTCCCCTTACTTCTCCCTACATAAAAATGAAAGTATAAAATCCTAATTGCGTAACTAGAACTGATTCATGTTATTCTTACTCCCCCCTTACTTCTCCCCATAGAAAAATGAAATTAAAAAATACAAATCACACAACATTTGGATCCATTAATTCAATGCCCAAAATAGGTCCACAAACAAGGATTGAGATCAACAAAAGTGAAAAAAATAGAAACATTGTGTCAAGGGATAAAAATGACAACAATAAGTCAAGGTTTGGAATCTCATGATTGAATTCAATATAAAATGTTAGAAATAGGATCATAGAGAAATAATAAAAACAAATCAAAATGAATGCGGAAATAAAACACATGAACAAAATACAAGAGAGAGAAACCAATATACGTGGTTCATTTGATATGGGCTATGTTCACAGAGAAACAACTAGTCCTTCCTTTATTGTTGTTGTTGTTGTTGAACATTTTGATTTTCTAGCACCTTTGTAATTTCATTTTCTGTGATTTCATTAAACACTGTGTATTATGTGTTTTTCTTTTCCTATTTCTTTCCATGCAACCGATGTTTGTGCGTGACCTTATCATTGAATACCAAATCTCTACTCCTAATGGTTTTTTGATTTTCATAATCCCATAAGCGATAACCAAAATTATTAACTCCATATCCAATAAAAGTACACTTCTTGGATTTTGCATCAATATTTCTTCTATTTTCTTTATCAATATGGAAAAATGCTTCACAACCAAAAGTCTTCATAAATGAGTACTTTACCTTTTTACTTTTCCATGCCTCCTCTGAAATTCCATCATCCAAGGAACTTGAAGGACCTATATTTATTAAGTAAAAAATAGTATTCATAACTTCTTCCCAAAACTATAAGGGAAATCTTGCATTCAATCTCATACTCCTTGCACACTCCATTATTGTCTTGTTCATCCTTTCTAACGCGCCATTTTCTTGTGGTGTTCTTGGAAATGCCTTCTGTCTACAAATCCCATGGTATGAATAGTAACTATCAAAATCCTTGTTACATTATTCACCTCCATTGTCTGATTTGAGACACTTCAACTTATTTCTTGTCTTATTCTCAACCAAATCTTTCCATTTTTTAAAGGTATAAAAAGCATCAGATATTTTCGAATGCAATAAACCCACATTTTACTAGTCACATCATCAATAGTTAAAGTAACATAATAATAAGAGTCACCAAGATATGATACCTAAGACAATCCCCATACATATATATGCACAAGATCTAACTTTTTAATCTTATTTTCCTTCCCAACTCTGAGAAATCTGACTCTCATATGTTTTCCATAAACACAGTTCTCACATGAATCCAAATCAACTTCCTTCAAATCTAGTAACAAATGTTTTGAGTGGAGAATATACATTCCCTTCTCACTCATGTTCCCAATCCTATGATGCGACAATGTTGTATCCAATCCTATAGAATCTAAAGCAATAGAAAAATCAACATTACTGATATATAGATACAACATACCCACCTTTTCTCCTTTTGCTATTATCAGTGATCCTTTAGTGACTTTCCACAAATTTCTTGTAAATGTAATTGTACAACTTTCACTGTCCAACTGCCCTATTGAAATTAGAATTATTCTCAAATTAGGAAGAAGATTCACCTCTTTAAACAACCATTGGTTTTCATTTTGTAATTTTATATGTATCTCACCCTTTCCAACAATTTTGCATGGTTTATCATCGCCCAAATAAACTTGTCCAAAATCACCTTGAATATAATCTTGAAAATATTTCCTATGGGGTGTCGCATGAAATGAAACCCTTAAGTCTATTACCAAGAACAAGTAATATTATCTAATGAAAGGATTAAATCATCTTGCAACACATCACTTGTTACACTTGCTTCCTGATTTTTCTCTTGTTGTCCATCTCCTTGTTTTCCTTTCCGAGACCAACAATATTTCTTTAGGTGTCCTTTCTTTCCACAATTCCAACATTCTGATCTCCCTATGGATTTGGATCTACCCTTATTGGAATTCCCACGATTCCCTAAGATCTTTCCTCTCTCCCTTTTCCTTCCCATGTTCTCCACAATCAAAGCATTACTCGATGTCTCACTTGTGCTTTTCTGTTGAATTTCCTCACTAAGGATAACACCAACAAATCATCAAATTTATAATGTTTGAACTAGAGACATAATTAATCACAACCATGACCAAGTCGTTCCAAATTTATGGTAATGAGCAAAAAATTAAAAGATCCCTAACCTCATCATCAACATTTACTCCTACAGAACTTAACTCACTGGTGACCGTGTTAAACTCATTTAAATGATCAACAACAAACCCACCTTCTGACATCTTCACATTAAATAAACACTTCATAATAAATACCTTGTTGGAGGAAAATGGTTTTTGATATATTTTATCCAATTCCTTCATCATATCCTTTGTTTCCTTTTCTTTTGAAATGTTGAAAGCCACTGATGTTACTAGGAACAACTATATTTTTCCTAGTGCCTTTCTATCAAGTACCTCCCATTCTTCATCCTGCATAGTCTTCATCTTCTTTGTTATTCCACACAATGGTAAGACCAAATTATTTTAATAAAAATAGTCCTCCATTTGCATCTTCCATAGCTGGTAGTTTTGGTTGTTAAAATTATCTACCATAAACTTTCCTTCTTCCTCCATTGCTCCCACTCGAACCATGAACCCTATGATGAGTTGTAAAATTGACATTTTTTGACATCCTCTTTTTCGTTATTTTTAATCCGTTTTTGTTTACTCGTAACCTTATATTAGCCCATTTTTATGATCATATGTAGGATCTAGGCTCAAAGTATTTTCCATTACATTTCTTAGAGTTTCATTGAATTATGATTAACATTAGGGAGAATTAGTGTATTATGGCTCATGTGTGAACAAGTTGTTATAGGAATGGGTCCACAAGCGACAAGGTTGAATAACATTCAAGTTGATGGTGCAGAGCATTTGTAGATCCACGTGTTACAGATTTAGCATGCATGGGGGAGGGAATTGACCACCACCAATCATGTAGCCACATGGGGAAGACAACAACATATTTATTTCATGGTTTTAATTATTGGAAGGCAAATTTCTATGTGCCCATATTTTCATATTCATTTTTATTATACATTTAAAAATATACCATGTATATACCATGGATCTAGAAATCCCAACACCATTAATAACTATTTTGAACATATTTTGAGGAAATTATTATAACCCACATAACCTATTTCAAATTTGACAATAAGTGGCATTCCAAAATCTGTTGGGAGTTAGCATGAATCTTGGAACTATTCATGAGTTATTGAAACCACTTGAGAATATTCTATCATCAAGTGGATCTATATTCAGATATTTTTTGTAACCAGTTGAGAATATTCTATCCTCACATGGACGTATATTTAGATATTTGTTATAACCAGTTAAGAATATCCTATCCTCAAGTGGATCTATATTTAGATATTTGTTATTTTTGTTTCAAGCAAGCTCATGTATAAAAGAGAGTGCCATATCCATTCCAAGGGGAGGACTCTTAGATAAAAAAATGATCTATATGGATTTCGATGGCCTCCCACCTATTCCAATTGGTTTGTTTTGGTAGTTCTCTAGTTTGGCAGTTTTCTCCTAGTTTTCGGGTCCTCGACTTCCGGGGCCGTTTTGAGGCCCTAAACAACATTTTTAGAGATTGCCACAATTGAACAAGAGTCTGACGACAACATGTGCATTCCTAATATAGACCTTTCCAACGGGTTATCGTGCACCTAAAACAGAGATCGTATGCAAAAGTTATGACCTTGAGAAGTTGATGTACTAGCTTACCCCAATTGGGCATACATGACTTTTGGCGCTTCATCTCCTAGGGTTAGGTTTTTGATGTCTAGGGTTTTGGCATTCATGTATATTGTAAAAAGGATTTCAGAGACTCATTGTACTCATCTTCTTGCGAGTGAGCGTATCCGTCACATCTCTTCTCAGAGATAAGCCGCCACCATTCCAACAAGCTTTTTTTTCGATGCATTTTACAGTTTCAACTTATTTCCTTATTGAATAGAAACCAATTTTACTATGTCTCTTTTATTATGTGTTAAGCATATTTTAATAATAATCTGTATTCATTTCGTTCTTCTCATAAAATTGAGATCAATGGTATCAGAGCAATCTGTTTCTTGTTGTTCTTAATGCATGTCCCCAATGAGGTCAGGGTACAAAGAATTGGGTCTCAAGCTTGTTTCTCTTAAGTACAAAAGCTCTTTCACGCCCAAGCGACCTCTCATGGTGGGAGAAAATAAATACGGCGTGATAGGATATACTTTCAAAATGTTTCTCGAGGAATCCCTCATGCAACATAGGAACAAGATGATGGATAGGTTTGCACAAATCCTTCGGTGACTACCAATAGGTGACACATCTTCCTCAAGCAGAGGCGTCGCCCCATTCAAGGTACAAATCAACTTTGGTATTCCTATATTTGAAGTTAATATAGATGTATATGTTGTAGAAAAATGGTTGAATCTTCTAGAAGGGTATTTCTATATCCATAACTTTTCGAATAGAGAAAAGATTACTTTTGCGCTCCTCAAAGTCGTTCCCCATGTCAAAGATTGGTGGGAAACTTTCTTTGATCAAAAGGAAATAGAGGAACCCTCATTATTTACAGTTGTGGTCACCTGGGAGTCCTTCAGGGATGTTCTTAACTAACAATACTACCCTGTCAAAAGTTATGATGAACTATATACAAAATGGACCACACTGCAGTAGGAAAGAGGCCAATCTATGCCCGAGTTCACAAATATCTTCCATACCCTGCACATCAAGCTGGGTATCAAATATTCTGAGCGAAATTCGGTGCTCAAGTATCGCGGTGGTATGCATAGATACATATAGGATGAAATGGAGTTCTTGGACATCTCGTCCTTAGGCACGGCCTACCAATATGCCATCAAAATCGAGCAGAAGCTTAAACAAAAGACGCGACAATTTGGGCCTAGGAAACCCTCACAGAAAAAGAAAGGAAAGGGAAGCCCCAACCCNATACATATAGGATGAAATGGAGTTCTTGGACATCTCGTCCTAGGCACGGCCTACCAATATGCCATCAAAATCGAGCAGAAGCTTAAACAAAAGACGCGACAATTTGGGCCTAGGAAACCCTCACAGAAAAAGAAAGGAAAGGGAAGCCCCAACCCGCAGAACAATCGACAAAGAAAATATGGAAATCCTCAAGAGAAACAGTCCAATCCATAAGCAAAGAAGAACACCTAAAAGATAAAGAAAGATACCAGGAAGTGGTGCGACTTCCATAAGAGCCCTTGGCATAACACTGTTGATTGTCGCTCAAAGCAGTCGGTGCTGACTGAGGTGAAATCCTTTGAATCAGATGCGGGTTCTGACTCTTAGTCAGAACCAAAAATGGGGAAGCAAATCATTGACGCAAAACCTAGTGCTACCATTTCCACCGCCAAGCTCCAGCCTAGTGAACTAGACGAGCCAAAGGAAGGTGAGCGCCTTTTTCATTCACAAATGTGGGTGAAGGTGACCCCGCTACACTTCATCGTTGATAGCAGTAGCCAGAAGAACCTCGTATCATCAGAGGTCATCAAGTGTTTAGCCCTGCCAACAATGCCACACCCGCAACCCTATACCATTGGATGGATTCACCAAGGAAGCGATCTCTACATCAGCCAACAGTGCCTCATGTCGTACGACATCAAGCCCTTCAAAGGCAAGGTATTGTGTGATGTTTCTCCTCTCGAAGTTTGTAATGTTCTTTTGGTCCAACCATATTTATGGAAATTACATGTTGCATATGAGTCTAGGCCTTGCAGTGTTATTATTAATTTGAACAAGAAATTGTACATGATACCCGAGGCATTCCCACCTAGTTCTATTTCCTTGATCTCTGCCAAGAAATGCAGGATGGTCATTGATCCGAAAAGATATTTTAAAGACGATGGTTGAGTTTTAAAACATGTGTTCATTTACCATTTAGGAATTTGATGAAAGAGGAAGAATTAAAGATGAAAAATAGCATCCATAATGAAATATACAGATATGGAAATAAGCATAAGAATCAACAAACCATAACAACAAAAGTTGATAACGAAGTTCGACAATCTCGCCTACGTCTCTGGGCCTTTGTCTCAGTGGGTGAGGCTTTATTATTTCTCTTCAAAGATTCAAACATACATCATAAAAGTTCCAAATGGATTAAAAACTAATTTGCCTATGTTCTGCTAGATCTCAATAACCCATCACAACTGATGGCACTGAAAATGGATGAATGAATCTCCCAGAAATGGCCCACAAAGTTGCTCTCCTCAATGGATTCCTTGCATAAAAATGGATTTGGATTTACAATTCTTCATTATTTTCCTATTCTCAACCTCCTCCCAGGATACCAATAACCTCTATTTTATATAGGCTTGAAGTTGTCAATAAACACCCAACTTCCCCCCAAGATCTGGCCTCAAAAAGAGCTCCAGATCCTCCAAAAATGGCCAAAATCTCCTAATATCAGGCTGAAAATCAATAAAAATCATAATATAATGTTTTGAAACCCAATTTTGGCATAAATTAGGTGCAGCCCCCTAAATCCCAACCTCCTAGTCATATGGGCACCCTCCATGTGGCCCTAGCTAATGCTGGTGCGCTGGCCCCTCCGTTTCCAGGTCTTGGTCATATGTTGCATGGCCATATGGTCACAAGCTTAAGCTCCACGCACCCCATATTCCATTGTATCCTCTGGTGGTAGACCTCTATTTATGCACCTTGGTCGGTGGGCTAGCCTGACCGACTGGGTGCTAACCTCACTATCCATGCTAAGGGTTGATTGGAGGTCACATGTAAACGGTCGTATGGTTGTGTCGGTGCTAGCCTCCATTGAAACGCATGCTGAAAAAATTGTCGTGCCAAACCATGGCGTAAGGTTATATGGTGATTGGTCGTATGGAAATGCGTCAGGGATGGGGCTAGGCCCCAACCCTTAACTCTGTCTGGATTACACCATAGTTCAAATCAAATATTAAATCACAACTATAGTTTACAAGACATAACGTGGGAAGGCTGGTAGCCCAACCCTTCCAAAACACTCTGACCCGGACCGGAGGTCATGGGTTAGACTTCTAAGGAGTCCATAAACATTTTCCATTCAACCAATGAACCAATGAAAGGGTGCCACGTGGCATCCCATGATTGGGCCACATGGCACCATCCCATTTGCCCAAATAAATGCCACGTGTCAAACCAAGATTCGTCCACCGGTCAACAACATCTGCCCATTCAGCATGCCATGTACCTACCACGTCACTTTATAGCCATACATCCTATACATTCATATGCCATGTCAACACTGTACAGACTACACAGTCATCAAAATTTTGCATGTTTGGCAAAACGAACAGATCGCGATATATTTCGCATACGGTGTTTGTTTGAGCCCATTCAAGTTGCGTTGGGTTTGTATCAACGAGGCCTACAAACACATTTGTTTTGAAGAAATTATGATCACTTTGATTTTTAGGCCTTCCTGGACCCATTTTGGTTCCTAGATCCATTATGGATCGCGCCTCCCCACTAAAGACCTTTTGGTCCTATAAAAGGATACTGACTAGTCATCAAGTGTGGGATAGGCCACCCCACTTGTTCTCTATCTTTAAAATCTATCCTGTGTACCTGTCTCATCAAGATCAACTGTAAAAAAATCATGATAATTGACAACACATTGTTAGCCATTTGTACTCTGTCACATCTTACTGAAGCCACTATCATCCATGTTGACAACATTACTAATGATAACATCAAAAATATGAATGCAAATGAGCTAATATGTTTGTAGTACTTTCACAACATTATCTTATCTTGAAGCAAAGTATGATTGAACTTCTAGTCTACAATCATGTCATGTTCTTGCTTAAGATAGATTACTTGATTTGGGACAATTATAGGTGTGTTTCTTGCATGAGCTACCTTCCTTAATTGTTCCATTGTTTGAAGAGATTGATTTGCTTTTAATTGATGAGCATGTACAACATATTCTTTGCCTGCTTTGATTAAGTGATATTGATTTTGTTCCCTGTAGAACATTGCTTTGTGATCATACAAATAAGGACTGCCTAATACCATTACACATTCATTGAGTGGCACCACATCACATGTTACCTCATCCACAAAATTAGATGAAATTGCAAACTTTAATGTGCATTGCTTTGTTATGTGTAATTTATGATCGTTTCTTATCCATTTAAGTGAGTAAGGCTTATGATGCATCTGAGTGTTTAATCCGAATTTTTTAACCACTTCCTCTGAAATAAAGTTAGATTGAGATCCAATATCTATCAATGTGTCGACCTTAGTATGCCTCAGTATGACCCTTATGTCAAACAATTTACTTCTAGAATCAAATCCATCACCACTTTTACTTGCCAAACCAACCGTTGAGACTTTAGATTCATCACCCAAATCCGATCTCAAGTCTGTTGGTCGTGTTGCTGCTGCAACAATTTTCCTACCTTTCCTTTATTTGAACCACTTCGGTCTCTTCTTGGGATGCAATTTCCAACAATGGTAATCATCATGCCCTTCTTTCTTGCAATTCTTGCAAGAGAGCTTCTCTTCCTTTCTTTCCACTGAATTTTCCTTCTTTCCATTCCACTTCCTTTTGTACTATTTTCTCGAAAATGATTCCCTTGATACACCAACTCTTATTTTCCTTGCCTCAATGTATGTTGCTTGAACATAAACCTCATCAAGATTAGTAGGTACAAACATAAATACAATGTTATGAATATGTGTAGGTAAACCTCCTATATACTTGATAAGAGTTTCTTGGGTATGTAATGGAATGTCTAACATTAATGTTGATCTAAAAATAGGGGGCTGACTTGTTATGCTATGCAAGCACCCTCTACTCCATTGAAATAAACTTTAGGACCTTGCTCCATGTCATAGTTGTGCAAGATAAATTATATGTCAAGTTTATGTATCTTTTATGTCTTTATGTGTGAGGTTTTTAAAAGGTTAAATATGTTGTTTACATAAATACAACAGCAAAATTAACTTGCAGCAAATAATAACCAGCAAACACTCACAACAAGAACAACATGATAGAGGAGTTCACCCCCAACTGGGCTACATCTCCTTGATCCTCCTTCAATGGACTAGGCTCTCTGGGATTAATTTGTCAAATATTCTTTTACAAGATGCTGCTCAACTCCAATGGATTTACAGACTGTACCATTGGGTTCAAAATACATTAAAACCCCAAAAATGACTAATAAAACTCTGAAAACGGACCATGGCTTATCCGGGCATGACCTCTTCTACATGTGGCCTTGAGCTTCCCTGAGCTTCCTTGTGGAAAAAACACTTGTAAAAGTACTCAAATGGATCTGAAGCCTATCCCAAAGTGTTCAGAGCATAACAATTAGCCAAAAATGACTATTCAATCACAGAAAACAGACTTGGGCTCATCTGAGCATGGTCTCCATCAATGGGGGCCCTAAGCTCCTTGGAGCTCTTTGCAACTTCAATGGTGAAAATCCTGAAAAATAAGTCTTCAAATTCCTTTGAAAAGTATGCCAATGGATTCATAACTTCCAAAAACCCCTAGCTGGGCTTTTTCGGCACCGCATTTGGATAAAAAATGAAGAAGATAGACCTCCTGCCATTTTCCTCCTTCAAACTTGCTGTCTCTGGTTCGCCAAAATGCACCTCTGTGCGTCCAACCTAGCTTCTGGGTGTTTCCTGTGATTAAACCTAGAACCACGTACATAACCAAAAAATGAGCGTAACTCTAGAGCGGTTAGCGGAATTAGGCCCCTAACCTCGAAGGTGTTGGGCGCATGGGCCATGTGACCAAGTCTTAACGTGCAAAAAGGGGCTCCAATGCCAAATGGAATGAGCACTTGACAAGTGGCGAGTGTATTTGGTGGGAAACCGTTTGAAAAAACATACCCGCACGCCATTCCAAGAGGTGTGGTCACATGGTGTGTATAGAAACCGGGGGCTGGAGCTAAGCCCCAGCCCGAACCTCCGCCCAACATTTAAATAATTAAAATTTAAATATATGTGCGCCCACATATATAACAAGGAACATATGGTGGTGTATTGGAAAGGTGGCCTTTGTAAAAGCTTTGGACTGTAGTAGAGGTCCAAGGTTCAAATCCCACAGACTCATAAAATTTTACACACCCAAACTCATAACAGGGTGCCACATGGCAGCCCACGCTTGAGCCACGTGGCACCATACCATTTGCCACAATGATGCCATGTGTCAAAAATCTATTCGCCCACATCTGACAATAAATTATTTCCATTTCATCAACTACCACCTCAGTGTACGAACATGCCACGTCAGTTGTACGACCCCTGCCATGTCAGCGGTACGAACTGTCCAGTCAGCGTTTGTTTTTGCCTATTTGGCAAATCAAACAGATCATGATATCTCACTCATCTGATGTTTGTTTGACCCCATTCAAAGTGGGTTGGGTTCGTAACGACGAGGGATACACACCTGTTCGTTTTGAGGCAATTCCGAGAACTTTTATTTTTCAGCTAAATTTTGACCCCTGGTCTAGATTCTGATCACACCTTCCCACTGCAAGGCTTTTGGACCCACAAAATCTTATGATTATCTGCCTGAGATTCAATTCTCTTCTACTTCCAAGTTCTATCAACTGATTCTACTGGAAAAGTATTTTTGACAATCACCTGGATACCTTGACATGCCTTGCACTGTAACTGGCTATGTCCCTCAACCACTGTTCTCTGGCTGCTACTGACCCACTATTCTCTTTGTGCTTGGAAGACTGCCAGCCTTCCCACTAAGAACCAAGTCCCTCTTGTGAACTCTTTGGCGTCAAAACAATTCACTCTACAATGGCTACAATAACTTTCCTGCGACATCTTGTCACAAACCAAGAAAACCATCAATCTTGAAAACAAATTTATACAAGACTGAAAAAGATGCCAACAAAGTCTTTTGGCTCTTCAAGGAAACGGTCCCATCTTGTACTTCATCAAAGTACATGGCGTTTTCCTACATCTTGGTGTACTCAAAATCGACTTACAAACCAACAAACACCATCGACTAAACATAAGTCGAAAAACATGATCGATACAACATAGTCATCAAGACAACATTGACACAAGTCAAGACTCATTTGAAACATATCGACATTCCCAATGACAAGTTGACATTCATGATACACAATCATGTTACAATCATGAGTCATTCATGATGAACTATCACCAAGTTCACTGTTTACACACACAAAAAAACACATGCATGTGCATAGCTCTTCAACTCTCCTTCAAGTACAAACATAAGTACATAAACCCAAATACATGTGGGTACATAAGAGCTGAATATGAAAAAGATATATGGCTGTAACAAGTGAGCATCATACCCCTCTTTTACACCCTCCTAGCGAAGTTGTGCAACAAACAAGAATGCCTTCAAATGAATTGCATTCACATGCAACTTGCATCATACAAGTTGTACTTGTCATACTCTCAACATAAATGAATACATAAGGCTGAAATGTGCATCTACAACAGAAAAATGCAAGCCTTAATTTCTCAAGAAATCTAACCATTTCTTACCAAGCCAACTCAATGGTGAATTTTTCTGCTAAAAATCATCTTCTTGTGAATCATCTTGACTCACATCGATGATGGAATCTCCTCTTCCATTCTTGTCAATCTCTTTATCCATCTTCTTCTTGTGTTGTGGATGAGTGGTTGGATACAATGTCCAACATTGGTCAATGAGATGACCCCTCTTCTGGCAATGAGTGCAAATCTTTTGCATCCTCTTTTCAAGTTGCCTTTGCTTGGAAAGTTTCCTGAAAGTGGTCAATCTTTTCCAACATTTTGAAACATGATGGTTATATAAACCACAATATGTACATGGACTTTTTATGCCATTTTTACATGCAAATTTATCATGCTTAACATAATCAAAAGCAACTGAATGATAGGCAGAAATATACCTTGAACATTCACCTTTATCGCCTTCTTGAGGAGGTGAATTTGAAGAGTTACAAGCTCTCCTTTGAAGACCAACAACAATGTTCTTGTCCTCATGGCTGTCACAACTCTTTCGTTTCACACATTTGCATTCATCTTGAA